>AP028166.1:26727500-26932500 GCA_014132275.2 Samia ricini | reverse complement strand
AAAAATATTTACCATAACGCTATAATCCAGGGAGGAAACAGGGCACTACGTTTGTATGGAAAAAAAATGGCACTAAGATATCCTCTCAATAGAGACAGCCAGTTTAGAGATAAATTGAATTAGGCGTAGTTGAGTTTATAAAAAATATCTAATGAAATTGTAAATAATTTATTATGAAATCAGACCACGTGTCAATCAATTAATGCGTACTACATTTTTAACCCCTTGTGCACTACTAACCTGGCGTTTACGTTAAAATAGACAAACATAATTACAAATACAGTTCATTACATTTTTTTCTGGAGCTTTAAAGAATTGAAAGTGTCATAAGTAAAATAAATTTTTACCTCAAATTATGTTCGAATTTTATCGACTATTATTTACACATTTATATAAATTAGTATCTATCTATAATAATATCATTGGCATTATTACCCCTTACTTCGATAAGTAAATGTAAACGATCGTTTATTAGTAATATATTAGTATAAATAAGTAAAAGCCACATGCAACTAATTAATATTTATTGGTTAAAAAGTTACACAAATACACGGACCAATAATGCAACATGCAAACTGTAAGTTGAGAGTTAAATATCACCATTCAACGAAAGAAGTTAAATAAATGTTCGGGCCATTCATTAATTACGTAAGGGTCCCAAGAGGTAGGGGGTGGTTACGAAAATCTATACATTTCATTATCTTGAAGGGGAGTGGAAGGGGGGATGGGAGGGGGGGAGGTTAATCCGTTCCTACGCAATATTTTACATGTTGAAATTTATTATTTAAAATCTATTTCTATTTCAGATGCTTTTGATATTGTTACATGCATTTCGATTTACAAATTTATATTGTTTATTATTAAAAAAAATGATGTTCGTCTTCATCCATTTTAAATGTCATAAATAATATTTTTTATTACAGTGAATTCTACCCGCGTATTAATTTTATTCTAATCATTTGGAAGATAAAAATAAAAATGATTCTTTTATTTTTAAGCAACAATAGCGATGAATAATCTTACGTAAGAAGAGAAAGAGGGAGTTCGAGAAACGATCCTTACGTGGTTAATAAATAGCCACATAGTACAAAACTAGTCGACACAAAGTAAGTATAATATTTCCGTCCGATCATATCGCATGCAGGTGTGCTAAACATAACATAAACAATTATAATACAATTAATTAAAAAAAAAAATACAAATACAAATAATTATTGCATGCATGAATAATGAACATATTCCATTAGAACTGACCGTTTTTTAAACAACTACTAGTCGGCGAGGCGGGGAGCGAGCTGCGAAACACTTTAGCTGGTTTTCTAACGTTCAACTGCGGTAACGACTTCTTCTGTAATGTGTCGACACAGTGCGAGGCCGGCTTGACTGCCGGTATTTGACATCTGGAATAATAGAATTACATAATAAATACTTACATACATATGTAGCGGATTTTTTATGTAAATAAAGGTAAAAAATGTAGGGTTTAGCTAAGATAAAAATTTCGCGGGAGTTTTCACACTCAGGTAGCGGCCAAGCCGAGGTTCGAACCCTTGAGCTAGCTACCTTATGTGGCTGAGTGCCTTCAGCACTCGCCCTCAAAGTTCGGTGAAGCTGTAAAGGCCCTTCCGGTCAACAGCATTAGCTAGGTTAAAAAAAAAAATAGCGGATGCACTAAATTGCGCTACTTGTCGATCTACTATACTTAGTACAGTAATACCCCGCTTAGCGCGACCCCGTTACGCGCGGTTTCACTATAACGCTAATTTCAAATTTCGATATCAAATGCCTCGCATTACGCGAAAGAGCGCGTATAAACATAATGTAAAGACAATAGATGTATTTTAAAATAAGAGTATGTATTGCATAAAGTGTTCTTAGAATTAAAGTGATTGATTAAAATGATTTGTATTTTTTTTTTTTTTTTGTATTAAATTTTGACTATGTTTAATCATAAACCTCGATCTACGCGAATTTCAGTTAACGCGATTTTTTTCGGAACGTACCCCTCGCGTAAAGCGGGGTATTACTGTAATAAGGATAGTTTAAAAACGCTCCTTCTGAGATGAGACTCATTAAGCGAACAATGAACTTGTGATCCGCCCCTTTCAACATGGCTGCATGCGACGACCAATCATAGGTCAACTCCGGCGCATCGATGCTCGTCCATGATTGATAAATATTATAAACTCCTAATAATTATAAATACTTGGTAGCTGCGACTACACAAAACATTACGCATTTATCATTGTAAATAGTAGCAATTGAGTTTCCATTCCATCTTAACCTCGAATAAAATATAAAAGTTATACATAATCTAGTATTCAAATACTAGACAGGGGGTAAGCAGAGACTACGTCCTTCCACTTGCTACTATCTAGACACATCTCTTTCGCTTCAAAATCAAAATAAAGAAATCGAGAACACGGGCGAATCGTGCCACCTACCCCCCGCCCTCCTTCGGCTTTGAGGATCCGGTAAGGATCCTCTTCCCGCTTCCTCTCTGCGGGCTCCTTCTGCAGCAAAACTTGCTCGCAGGTGGAGACCACAGCGCTTCACAACTTAATAATAGTTGTTTTACAATACATTTCTCATTTATTTCGACAATGTTAAATAACTCCGTCATTAATATACCGATGTAAATACGAATCAAACTGCCGCGCTTGTGCATGTCTCTCACCACTGTAACATGGCTCTCACCACTTACCGACGCGTGCCCCGTCACCCTCGCCTCATAAATTTGTTTCGTTAATCTTTCATCCATCCTCTCCGCGCGCCATAACCAACTAAGCATACCTTTTTCTATTTCGCTCACCACATCCTCTACCACACCACAGCGTTCTCTTATCACACTATTCCTGACTTTATTAATCATCTGAACTCCGGCTATACACTCCTCAGACTTCTCATCTCCACATCGTTAATCTTACTTTCATGCTTCTTCTGCCAAACCCAGCACTCAATACCATACAAAAATGTAAGGACTAGCAGCACTCCTTTTGCTTTTTTTTGTCAAAATTATGACAATATAAAATGTAATCAGGGAGTTTTAAGATATTTGTTTATTATTGCTAACAAGGGGGGGGGGGGTAGGTAATGGACAAAATTTGCTTACGCAATATTTGCGAATAACCCCCTAAGAAATAGGATTTTCAGTGAAATATTCTCAGCGTAATAATACGTTCTCAAATCTCTCGATGGCTTTTTATTATTATCAAAATTTAACACATTGGCATTTTTTTAAAACGTTATATAAACATTAATGATATAGGGGTCGGGTCATCCATTAATAAGATAAAGACTTTTTTTTTTCAAATTTAATTTAATTCAATTTAACATAGTTTAATTCTGGAAACATGGAAATCGTTACTTGACCATACGGTTGTTAGTCAAGACATCGTACGTCATATCTAACTGCATCTCTCCTCCCTACACTCATTGCGATGTTTCGTGATTTTTTTCCGAACCCCTTCCCCCCTTCCAAACCCTGTATGATTAATGGTCGACGTCAAACAGACACACATATACAACATGGATTACTATAAAACCGTAATATAAAGTTATAATACCACAACAGCTCACCTGTTATTTTCAGGCAAAGACATAGACCGGCCAGTCTTTTTGTTCGCTTCGTAAATCCATTTCTCGTGAATGGCGACTAAAGGTCTCACGTTCACGTTAGCTAATATGTCGTCTTCAACACCATGTTTAGTACCGACGCGGTCGGAATCAGTTTTAGTCCACGTATTTGTACGTGTCTTAGTGTCCGTATGTTCAGACGATAGGAAATCTTGCGGATGATTTATTCTAAAATTAAAAAAAAAACAACTGAAGTAACTACTAGCGAGTCAACAGCGGAGAAATTGAAATTATTACATTCTCAACAAAAAAGCAGACCGTAAATAATATGGCTGTGTATTGAAAATAAAATTGAAATTTGATCAAACATAGGTAGCTCAATCCTAGAGAGATAGCATATTATTGTTTTATGACGTCATAATTTACGTGTATTGTTGTTCTTTTTATACTAATACTTGTTTCGCTGGTTTCCGTAAAAATTTAGACAAACTCGATCTAGTGAATGATCGTCATAATTTTAACATTAGAAGTAAAGACAAGTTGTCCGTCTCACGCTTTAGGTTAAGTAAGTCTAATAAAAGCTTTATAGGTAATAGTATTCGGTTTTACAATAAGATCCCAAGTAACATTACCGACTTACCTGACAATAAGTTCAAGTATTATGTCGAGCAAGTTTTAATCTAAAAAGGTTATTACAGGGTGGAGCATTACGTGAACGATAGTCATGTCTGGAATTAACCCACATCTCTGTGCGAACCCGCTAACATTGGTTAAGAGTATGATTTAAAGTTTGTATTTGACAAAAAAAATGATATATATTTATAAAAACAAGAACCAGATCGAGTTTCTTGCCAGCTCTTCTCGACTGGTTTGTTTTCCGAACCGGTGGTAGTGTTTTAGACGTTCATAAGCACCTTCTTAGGGCCTAAATTAAATATATATATTTTTTTTATTTGACTTTGATTTTCATGAAATTCATGTATTTTAATTCTTCGATGTTCTTTTTATACCAATTAGTCGTATAACAAATTATTTATTCACATTCGTAGTTAAAAATAAGTATGGTAAAAGATTTTTAACAAACTTTTCTCGTTTTTCTATTTCAAGCAACAGATTTTAAAAATATGAATATAATATAAACTGTTGAAATAAATACATTTGGGAAGACTATAAAACAATACAAATAATTCAGGGAATTCTGTTTAAGTTCAATTGAGTTGGCAGGATGATAGTTGTGTTTACGTGTGCTCCGTGCCACGCAGCGCACGGTGACGGCGGCCTTCATGCTCGCAGGGGATCCTGCTGTGGGAGCGTGAAGCGGAGGTGCTAGCCACCATGTACCAAGGAGGGATGGTGGTGGGTTCCGCTTTGAGCGTTCGGACGCATTGGCTGAGAGAGGGAGAGCGTGGGAGGCTGTTTTTCGGCGAAGGGAGGAAAGCCTGATGGATGTGCGTTACGGTCGTAGACGCAATCCGCCCGGTCCTGCAAAACTGGATGAAGCGCAGGCACGACTCCCGCAGCTTCCCTCTTGTGCAAATGCTATCCGGACACGGTTGTTTCGGGGGGTATTTACGCAAGATAGCCAGGGTGCCAGAGGAAGTCAACAGCGGCCTGACACCACCGCGGCGCGCTAAAAGATACCACGCAGCACACTCTGGCTGAGTGTGGTTGCATTTTGGTGGCAGAGACGGGACCAGACCGCTCGTTGCTGAGTGTGGTAATAGCCATGTTTGGCAGCAAGAGGGTCTGAAGCGCTGTGCTCTCCTTCTGCGAGCAAGTTTTACTGCAGAAGGAGGCCGCAGAAAGGGAGCGGGAAGAGCATCGTATAGCGTATCCTCTACACCGAAAGAAGGCGTGAGGGTAAGAAGCACGGTTCACCCGTGCTTTCCCACCTCCCTGAGCCAGCTACCTATGCGAGTGGTACAGTCGGTCTTGAAAATCATACAAGACATAGATATATATATACCCCGGATGTGAAGAACGATACTGCATTCATGATATCTAAAAGGGTGGGAAAATTACTAAAAGAAGGCTCCCAAGAGTTGTGTCAGCAGCCAGAGGGACGCACCCGCTCCCGGACGAGCGCCTGGCCAGGAACGATCTACCCTTACCGTGATTCTAGTAGCAGGGTTTTTTTTTATTAATTGTATAATATATCTATTTATATCAATTATAAAGAGTACCTTCGGTAATTATTACATTGTTTTCATTTCGTTAAATATTTAAAGCCTTATAGTGAAAATTTAATTGAATTGTTCTCGTGACAACTGTCATTTATCTTTCATACATGTTTATAAGACGTGATTTGTTATAAGCTATCTTGATAAAAAGTACTACAATACTAACATGCGCAGACCCGTGTAACTATCTCTGGAGAAATCAACAGTTTTGTTATCCTGATCGTCTGTTTTGTCTCGCTTTGGCGAATTACTTTCAGAAGTCACTGGATCATCTGTCGTAGAGTACACAGACACGGCAGGTGTCTCAGAAGCGGATTGTATATTTTTCATCGAGATATCTGTAAAACAAAATATTTAATATTGCAAAAACATATGAAAATATTACAAAACGAGTACAGAGTAAAAAATAATACGAAAATAAATCAACAAAAAGCCAACGGCACGAGGTGTTCCCAGGCGGTCACCCATCCAAGTACTGACCGCGCCCGACGTTGCTTAACTTCGGTGATCGGACGAGAACCGGTGTTTTCAACGTGGTATGGACGTTGGCGACGGTTCATTTCTATCTACGCGTCTGTATCACACGTGTGACGTCACACATATGTTTCAAATGATATGAAATAAAACAACAAAAAAGCCAACGGCACGCGGTGTTCCCAGGCGGTCACCCATCCAAGTACTGACCGCGCCCGACGTTGCTTAACTTCGGTGATCGGACGAGAACCGGTGTTTTCAACGTGGTATGGACGTTGGCGACGTTTCATTTCTATCTACGCGTCTATATCACACGTGTGACGTCACACATATGTTTCAAATGATATGAAATAAAACAACAAAAAGCCAACGGCACGCGGTGTTCCCAGGCGGTCACCCATCCAAGTACTGACCGCGCCCGACGTTGCTTAACTTCGGTGATCGGACGAGAACCGGTGTTTTCAACGTGGTATGGACGTTGGCGACAGCTCATTTCTATCTACGCGTCTGTATCACACATGTGACGTCACACATACATTTCAAATTATATGAAATAAAACAACAAAAGGCCAACGCCACGCGGTGTTCCCAGGCGGTCACCCATTTCTATTAGATATGTGACGTTACATAACATTAATACATATTGAAACAGATAATAAAAAAACAGTTCAAGGCATTTTCTCCTCTGTTTATCAACCGCTTCTTTTAATATTTTTTTTATTTTTAATATTACATTTATATTATTTTAATATTTAGATTTTTAATTAATATTTTTTAATATTAAAATTTTCTTTAATATGCATTGATATGCTTTAGTTTCATTGATAAAACAATTTGGCAAGATTAAGTTTTATTTTTTATTTAGTTAAATTATTAATAATGATTATTTAGAAATCCGAGCGCACATTGCAATTATAATAAAATATAAAACACATTAATGAAACAAGTTTAATATGTGTAAATAGTTTAAAGTTGAATATTAGCTGATTCAGTATTACGCAAGTAGAATTTTAGACTCTCTCCCAGCTCTTGTCAGCATCAAAGTTCGTGTCTCATCTGCCCAAGTAAGCTTGGGAAGCTTACGTAAGCGTAAACATTGGCATAATTTTTACAAAACTTTAATAGACCTTGATTTGTTCCCAGTCTTTGTTTCTAATTTTTTAATAAATACAATTAGGCATATAGAGTTCTTTTATCGAACTTTGTTTTGTATCTTATTCATCACCTCCAAATTACATTTATTAATTTCTGTAGATTTTGTCTGAGATTTTTTAAACTTAAAATTGTTAGTATAAATTCAACGATATTAGACCGGAAAAATTTGAACGAGTGAAAAACGCGCGACCCCAGTGTTTTCCATATCAGGTTTTTTGTGTTAACTAAAAAAAAAATGTGCAAAAATGAGTGAAAAATAATCAATTAATTCACAAAATCCCTTTCAAACATTAGAGAAGCAGGACTGCCATATGTTCAAACAGAAATCGACAAAATTTTGACGACTGATATAATCGAAATTCAATTACCGAACCCTGCTCCCCTACACTGCTTACGACATACTTCAACGATCCCATACAATAGCAAAACTCTGTATATAAATGAAACTTAGAAAAATATAAATAAAAAAAAAAAATAAACAATTTCAAGAACATTATTTCTATAGTATCTATAAATAAAACCAATGAAGTGTCTTTTGCTTTATTATACTTATAATTATGTGCGAACTTACCTTTATCTGACGATTTAGGTGATACATCTTTATTTTTCTCCGAACATTTCTCAGACGCGGTTAGTTCACCAGAGAGCCAAGCATTCTTCCTCAATTTATTACTGCGAGCAATGGGCGTTGTGGGTAAACTGTAATTTTTTATATCGAAATTGTACGTAGAGTGTTCCGCGCTATTTTGCCTCTTAATTAGAGGACGTATAGAGTCTAAATTATAATCTGGCACTTTAATATGTAACGGCTTGTAGGACTTCGGAGTGAAGCTTCGGCTGAGTTTCGCCGTAGATCGTTCTATGCTGTTTTGATCTTTATTACTATCGTCGTTACTACCAAAATTTAATGTACGGTTTGGACTCAATATACTACAATATTCGGTGGAATCGCTTCGATGTAAAGTACCGGGAGTGTCTAATTCTCTAATGCGCGCTTTCAACTTTGCTATGGGAGTCGAACAGGCGCTCGAGTATTCCTTTTCGGGTAATTTGTCGTAATTAATAACCGATCTATTTTCCACATTAGCCACGTTTGATGGGGAACATCTTTCAGGTACAGAGTATTGAGATTCGACGTAAGATTTCTTTAATGATTCATATATTGATGTAGTGTCGCTTTTACTGCAATCTTTCTCGCTACTTTCCGTTGAACTGTCGGCGGCGTTTCTTGAGTTCTTATGTATTGCCGGTTTCCGTTGTACATTTTGCGGACTCAAGCAATCGGAATCCGTTGTGTCCCATGTGGTTGAATTAAATGTTATTTTTTTAAATGGTAATCTCGCTGGTATTATTATGTACCCAAGCTCGTCTAAACTAGTCTGTAACATGTAAAATAGTAAGTTATTTTTTTTAATTATACAAAATACTTAGTTCGAAATATTATGGTAAAAAAACAACAAAAAGCCAACGTCACGCGGTGTTCCCCCGACGTTGCTTAACTTCGGTGATCGGACGAGAACCGGTGTTTTTCAACGTGGTATGGACGTTGGCGACTATTCAGTTCTATCTATGCGTCTATATCACACGTGTGACGTCACACATACATTTCAAATGATATGAAATAAAACAACAAAAAGCCAAAGGCACGCGGTGTTCCCAGGCGGTCACCCATCCAAGTACTGACCGCGCCCGACGTTGCTTAACTTCGGTGATCGGACGAGAACCGGTGTTTTCAACGTGGTATGGACGTTGACGACTATTCATTTCTATCTACGCCTCTGTATCACACGTGTGACGTCACACATACGTTTCAAATGATATGAAATAAAATAACAAAAAGCCAACGGCACGCGGTGTTCCCAGGCGGTCACCCATCCAAGTACTGACCGCGCCCGACGTTGCTTAACTTCGGTGATCGGACGAGAACCGGTGTTTTCAACGTGGTATGGACGTTGGCGACGTTTCATTTCTATCTACGCGTCTATATCACACGTGTGACGTCACACATATGTTTCAAATGATATGAAATAAAACAACAAAAAGCCAACGGCACGCGGTATTCCCAGGCGGTCACCCATCCAAGTACTGACCGCGCCCGACGTTGCTTAACTTCGGTGATCGGACGAGAACCGGTGTTTTCAACGTGGTATGGACGTTGGCGACTGTTCATTTCTATCTACGCGTCTGTATCACACGTGTGACGTCACACATATGTTTCAAATGATATGAAATAAAACAACAAAAAGCCAACGACACGCGGTGTTCCCAGGCGGTCACCCATCCAAGTACTGACCGCGCCCGACGTTGCTTAACTTCGGTGATCGGACGAGAACCGGTGTTTTCAACGTGGTATGGACGTTGGCGACTGTTCATTTCTATCTACGCGTCTGTATCACACGTGTGACGTCACACATATGTTTCAAATGATATGAAATAAAACAACAAAAAGCCAACGGCACGCGGTGTTCCCAGGCGGTCACCCATCCAAGTACTGACCGCTCCCGACGTTGCTTAACTTCGGTGGTATGGACGTTGGCGACAACATTCCCTTAAATCAATCATTAATATCATTTTAATCAATTACCTTCATTGTTTGGAGATTTTTTTGTAAAGCATACAGATCTATACGTTCATTTCTTTCTAATTTGAGTCCCGTTTGCAGTAATGAGAGCAAGCAGCCTGGATAAGTGCCATCCTGTGGTAATGATATACCAACTTTTCGTAGTGTATACTGTTCTTGAAGTTTATCGTAACAAAGATTCTTCCAAGGTATGGAGGCTGTGGGTAAAAACAGTGCAACAGTTTTTATGTTATTATCATACAGTCATCTTTATTTATTGACGAAACAAATGTGATATTACACAATTTGAAAGTAAAACTTATAGCAAAATAAACCATGAACGGAAAATCAATAATGCCAATACTCTGCAGTGAAAAATATAGCTTGAGATTATGATGTTAAACTTTATTACAAAAATTTGAAAATTAAATTCGAAAACTATCTAAATACAACGCGTAATGAGGTTCTAACGAAAAGGAATTGGTAACAGTTTGAATTTGTAAACGAAATATTAATAAAGTTAAAAACGTTTATAAAAATGAAAGCATTAGTGAATTAGTTCTGTGAACATAGCGCGCGTTTATACAGCAAATAACACGTTTCGACTCGGTTCATTCCATTTTATTTTGAACTTTATTATTATATCGTTACGATTGTTACTCATAACTAAAAGAGTGCTAAGTATGAAGGTGGATGGATACAGAGGTAGAGAGAGACCGAAGAAGGTATGGGTGGATTGTGTAAAGAATATAAAAGGTGTGAATGTTGAGATGATAAATAACAGAGGAAAATGAAGAAGAAAACAGGTTTTACCGACCTTACTTAATATAGGAATAGGGTAAGCCGATGATGAGGTAAATTTCAAAATAATCTAGCAATATTATAGGACTGAGCCGTGTGGTCCCTGCTAAGAATAGTAACACCCCGTATATCTTCCAGTGGTTGTGGTAAAAGGCGACTAAGGTAAAGCCCAGGGGATGGGCAGAACCATCCTGTAAGTACCACAAATACCTAATACGATTGCCAACCCGGCTGCCAAGCGTGGCGATTATGGTAATGCCCTCTTTTTGGGGAGACCTATGTCCAGCAGTCGACCTCTTTCGGTTGAAACAACAATAGGACTGAGGTGAGTGTGCACTTGACATTTTGTTATCAAAGCGCGCATTTCCGTCTTACTAACTAAACAATGCCAAAGGTACTGATTACAAAAACAACTAAAATATTTGTAGAACTCTAAATATAATATTGTAATAATTTTATATGCCAATGTGGTGTTATGCCTTAATTTTTTGCAAACCCTGATTCTGAATACCGAATGTTAACAATTTAGAAACAAAAAAACTAGTGAATTGTGTGCTACTTTTCTGGTTATTCTGTAGTTCGTAAACACTGATTTAACTATGTTAAACGCTTCCAACTTTTTCCTATAAAAACAAATCGTATATTTTCTCTTTCATTACACTTGAGTGCAATGTAAAAATATAAAAAGAATAAACATGTGCTCTCGACTTACTATTAAAAGTAACAGTTTGCCATATTATTGATTTTTTTCAAATAAATTCTTTATTTATAATAATATGATTGAAGCGAGAGTATCCACCTAAACAAATTAGGATTGAAGTGACTTTGTATCCTAACGCTATTTTAATATGTTATAAAGTTTAGATAACAATGGATTACCACGTTATATGCATTGAGCACAGTGTGACAACTTTTAACAGCTATAATTCTGTATATACAGTTTTTAAAAAGCAATTTTTAATTTAAACGGATTTGCATTGATACGTCTCGCATGAAAGTTGTTTGAAATAACTGCTAATAAATCTAGTTTTAATCTATTTATAGAATAAATACAAATATTCGACATGTTGTTTTTGTGTTGAGTGATCTATTATCATCATCATCATCATCTCCCTACCCTTTTCCCATTTTTATTTGGGGTCGGCGCAACATGTCTTCCTCTTCCATTCCTCTCTATTCGTTGTCATCTCCGCATTCACTCCTTTTCTAAACATATCATCTTTCACACATTCCATCCATCTTTTCTTTGGTCTTTCCCATCCCCTATACCCGTCCACATTCATATCCAATACCTTTCTTACAACATTCTCTATCTCCCTGCGCATCACATGCCCATACCAGGATAAACGACCGCCTCTTAACTTGTCTGTTATTGGCGCCACTTTCAAACTTCCTCTAATATATTCATTCCTAATCCTGTCCATTCTTGTTACCCCACACATCCATCTCAACATTCACATCTCAGCTGCATGTAATCTTTTTTCGTCCGTCACCTTTATCTATTATATTTAACTGAATATCAGGTAAATGTCCATGAATAGTACATATGTACTAAACTAACTAGAACTATTCTTTGCGGCATGTTTTTCTTTTCACTACATCCAATTAAAATCGTGAACATCCAATCACGACATAGCCACACGATATGAAACCTGAAAACCAGTCGTAGCAATTATAATTGTCTTACAAGACAATAATGACCATGCGTAAATATCTTCTATGAAATAGCGCGTCTGAGATACAAGCTCGTCTTAGTTCAGGCGCTAGGATTTATAAATGTAGTAAAAGAAATTATATTCATAGAAGAAGCACCATTTCATTGTACTTCATATATTTGTCCAATAAAGTTATTATTACTAATATTAATTGTTCCTATTAAAAAGCTTTACTTACCATTACAGCATTCCCACAGCACCAAACAAAGTGAATATACGTCACTTTTAGAACAAACATACACCATCGAATCTTCATTCGGCATGTAAAGTTCAGGAGCTTGCCATTGATACAGATCTGAATTCTTGTATGTATGGTATGGTTTTAAAATAGCATTATATGTTAAATATGCTTCAGAAGAATTCTGAGATATTAGTGGTTCACAATCTAAAGTGCTGGGCTCGCGCGTTCCTTAAAAAAAGGTAGAAATTATAGATTTGCGTCTTGATATATGAACAATTTATGCCTGTTAAGTATAATGTATGCATCACATGAAAAGTTATTATGTATAATAAAAAGCCAACGGCACGCGGTGTTCCCAGGCGGTCACCCATCCAAGTACTGACCGCGCCCGACGTTGCTTAACTTCGGTGATCGGACGAGAACCGGTGTTTTCAACGTGGTATGGACGTTGGCGACAGTTCATTTCTATCTACGCGTCTGTATCACACGTGTGACGTTACACATACGTTTCAAATGATAAGAAATAAAACAACAAAAAGCCAACGGCACGCGGTGTTCCCAGGCGGTCACCCATCCAAGTACTGACCGCGCCCGACGTTGCTTAACTTCGGTGATCGGACGAGAACCGGTGTTTTCAACGTGGTATGGACGTTGGCGACAGTTCATTTCTATCTACGCGTCTGTATCACAGGTGTGACGTCACACAAATGTTTCAAATTATATGCAATAAAACAACAAAAAGCCAACGGCACGCGGTGTTCCCAGGCGGTCACCCATCCAAGTACTGACCGCGCCCGACGTTGCTTAACTTCGGTGATCGGACGAGAACCGGTGTTTTCAACGTGGTATGGACGTTGGCGACAGTTCATTTCTATCTACGCGTCTGTATCACACGTGTGACGTTACACATACGTTTCAAATGATAAGAAATAAAACAACAAAAAGCCAACGGCACGCGGTGTTCCCAGGCGGTCACCCATCCAAGTACTGACCGCGCCCGACGTTGCTTAACTTCGGTGATCGGACGAGAACCGGTGGTGTTTTAAACGTGGTATGGACGTTGGCGACAGTTTATTTCTATCTACGCGTCTGTATCACACGTGTGACGTCACACAAACGTTTCAAATGATATGAAATAAAACAACAAAAAGCCAACGGCACGCGGTGTTCCCAGGCGGTCACCCATCCAAGTACTGACCGCGCCCGACGTTGCTTAACTTCGGTGATCGGACGAGAACCGGTGTTTTCAACGTGGTATGGACGTTGGCGACAGTTTATTTCTATCTACGCGTCTGTATCACACGTGTGACGTCACACAAACGTTTCAAATGATATGAAATAAAACAACAAAAAGCCAACGGCACGCGGTGTTCCCAGGCGGTCACCCATCCAAGTACTGACCGCGCCCGACGTTGCTTAACTTCGGTGATCGGACGAGAACCGGTGTTTTCAACGTGGTATGGACGTTGGCGACAGTTCATTTCTATCTACGCGTCTGTATCACACGTGTGACGTCACACATACATTTCAAATGATATGAAATAAAACAACAAAAAGCCAACGGCACGCGGTGTTCCCAGGCGGTCACCCATCCAAGTACTGACCGCGCCCGACGTTGCTTAACTTCGGTGATCGGACGAGAACCGGTGTTTTCAACGTGGTATGGACGTTGGCGACAGTTCATTTCTATCTACGCGTCTGTATCAAACGTGTGACGTCACACATACGTTTCAAATGATAAGAAATAAAACAACAAAAAGCCAACGGCACGCGGTGTTCCCAGGCGGTCACCCATCCAAGTACTGACCGCGCCCGACGTTGCTTAACTTCGGTGATCGGACGAGAACCGGTGTTTTCAACGTGGTATGGACGTTGGCGACAGTTCATTTCTATCTACGCGTCTGTATCACACGTGTGACGTCACACATACGTTTCAAATGATAAGAAATAAAACAACAAAAAGCCAACGGCACGCGGTGTTCCCAGGCGGTCACCCATCCAAGTACTAACCGCGCCCGACGTTGCTTAACTTCGGTGATCGGACGAGAACCGGTGTTTTCAACGTGGTATGGACGTTGGCGACAGTTTATTTCTATCTACGCGTCTGTATCACACGTGTGACGTCACACAAACGTTTCAAATGATATGAAATAAAACAACAAAAAGCCAACGGCACGCGGTGTTCCCAGGCGGTCACCCATCCAAGTACTGACCGCGCCCGACGTTGCTTAACTTCGGTGATCGGACGAGAACCGGTGTTTTCAACGTGGTATGGACGTTGGCGACGTTTCATTTCTATCTACGCGTCTGTATCACACGTGTGACGTCACACATACGTTTCAAATGATAGTAAATAAAACAACAAAAAAAAGCCAACGGCACGCGGTGTTCCCAGGCGGTCACCCATCCAAGTACTGACCGCGCCCGACGTTGCTTAACTTCGGTGATCGGACGAGAACCGGTGTTTTCAACGTGGTATGGACGTTGGCGACGTTTAATTTCTATCTACGCGTCTGTATCACACGTGTGACGTCACACATACGTTTCAAATGATAGTAAATAAAACAACAAAAAGTCAACGGCACGCGGTGTTCCCAGGCGGTCACCCATCCAAGTACTGACCGCGCCCGACGTTGCTTAACTTCGGTGATCGGACGAGAACCGGTGTTTTCAACGTGGTATGGACGTTGGCGACGTTTCATTTCTATCTACGCGTCTGTATCACACGTGTGACGTCACACATACGTTTCAAATGATAGTAAATAAAACAACAAAAAGCCAACGGCACGCGGTGTTCCCAGGCGGTCACCCATCCAAGTACTGACCGCGCCCGACGTTGCTTAACTTCGGTGATCGGACGAGAACCGGTGTTTTCAACGTGGTATGGACGTTGGCGACGTTTCATTTCTATCTACGCGTCTGTATCACACGTGTGACGTCACACATACGTTTCAAATGATAGTAAATAAAACAACAAAAAGCCAACGGCACGCGGTGTTCCCAGGCGGTCACCCATCCAAGTACTGACCGCGCCCGACGTTGCTTAACTTCGGTGATCGGACGAGAACCGGTGTTTTCAACGTGGTATGGACGTTGGCGACAGCTCATTTCTATCTATGCGTCACTATCATAATTTTATTTTTATTGCCCATTTCTACTTGCAATTTTTCTCGACAGATTCTAATCTCTATCAAATTACAAAATTTCAAATTAATTTGGCCCGTATAACTTCACAATGTCGTAAGAGTAATTACTAATGCGATTGCAACATACATGCGGGTTTTTTAAATATAAACCATGTAAATATAACAAAATTTGTACAGCCGCCTTAAGGTATGGTTTTGTAATATAACGCATATTTTTCTACGAATTACTGTCACAGAAAAGTACAAAGTATTCGGTAAAAGTATGAAGCCATTATCGCTTCGTTAAAGTTCTAGCTTTAAAGAATCCAGGATGGATTTTTTGTACAGATACTGTTTGAAATCAAACGTACCAATAACCAATTCAAATACTTAGTAATAAATCTGTTTATACGTTTTTAGTATATATGTGTGTTCCGTATATAAATTTATATGAATGTAATAGAAAGTTGTTATTTTAATATTACAAACAGACAGTTCAATTTTGTTTATTTTTAGAGATTATTGTCAATACAAACCTTCTATATTGACATATTGTGGTTCCTTGGGGTATATTTCGTATTGTTTTGTGTTGTCTTTTTTGAGGGGTAGCTTGGTGCATGGTCCCACGTCTACAAGCTTGGCGGAGTCGTGGCTGGTGACCATGATGCTGGTGCTGTTCAGCTCAGTGTGCATGTACCCCTGCATCCTCAGGAACACGAGCGCGTTCGCGATATCCAACGCGTATTGCACTGATGTCTGGACGCTCATGATACGGCCCTGAACAGTTTTTATAACAAAGAAATAACCGTACAAAATTCATTCGATTTCAATTTATTAAAAAATTGGTGGGTAATGACTATCTATAAAGGAAACCCCTCATTTGGTCGGCATTGCATGTTTATTAAAGGCAAGGGTTTTGTCATAAGACAGTTTCGTTTACTACTACGTATAATACTAGCTGTGTGCCCGCGGCTGCGCCCGCGTTTCATATATTCTTCACTGCGTTGTAATTGTTTTTACGGAACCGTAATTATTATCGTAAATTTTGTTTTGGTGCTATGGTAAAGTAAAAATATGTTTCATAAATTCAAGCACTTTCCCGTAAAACTGTGCATTGAATCGGATTTTATTTAAATTGTTTATGCGTTTTGATTTTTTCACGCGGATCTCTAATTATTTTCAAAAATTAAATGCTTCAGCTATCCACAAAAAAAAAAAATTCTCGTCAAAATCCATTCAGCCGTTTCGGTGAATAGCCGGAACAAGCAGAGACAGACAAACAATTTAAAAATTGTATTATTGGTATAGGTATCGTCTACACATTCTTATCTATAAAGTAAAAAAAAAAAGTAAGTTTGTTATTACAAACAGACACTTCAATTTTATTTATTAGTATACATAGATAAAACAATATTTTACCTGTATATGTATTATACCGAACAGTGAATCGACGCATCTCTCGCAAATGATATTTACGTTATTGAGAGCGTCTGGATACAGACCCATAAGCAGTATTATATTCGGATGACGATATTTTCTGGAATAAATACGATTCTTTTGTTTTTATATAACACAAACAATTATTATAATACTTAAATCTACGCATTCAAAGCTACCGGTCAGCCATTTCTTTCGGGCTAAATGAATGTTTAAAAGGGCATGCGGTCTGCGACATATTTGAAAGTAGGTTCTTCAGAAATAGCGTGACAACCCAAAGAAAAAGAGTTATAAAACACGAAAAGGATAACTGCAGATTTTACCTCTGCAAAATTGACGAAAAAATCACTTCGTCGTACGCTGTTTCCTCCTCCAAAACTGGACCGATTTTTAATTTTCTTTCAGTTGTAGAATAAGAAAGACCTTAGTTATGCCTCTACGTATGCGTCTATAAAACGTACGGGAATGACGGTATTGGATATAAAACTATTTACCATAATGCTATTATCCAGAGAGGAAACAGGGGACTACGTTTGTATGGAATAAATACCGCTAGCATATCCTCGTAATAACATAGAAATAAAACACACAGAACGGTAGTAGTCACACGCGAAGCGAAGCCATTTCAAGTTAGCTTTAAAAGTACACTTTTCGTTACGTGCCGGTGATATATAATTCCGTGCCGTTTAGACACACACATACACACATGTTTTTTTGGCTTCAATGTTAAGCAAGTTTGTGTATGGAACTGTCATTCTTAGCTTTATTACTCCATAGTTAATAAATTCAGTGAAACCATTTATTAATCCTACGTTCATTGTCTTGACAGCATTATAGCTCTGAATAGGTCTAATCGTTTGAAAGTTTGAAATTACAGAATAAAAATGTATAAATAACATTATATGTTATAGTTATTTATATTTCTCTTTAGTAATTATTTCACTTTTTATAAAAAACATGCCATCATTATTACGTAAAGGAACCTAATCTGCAGAAATTAATATTATAATATCGCAAATTAAGTTAAGACAAATATGACCATTAAATACCTAATTGCAAGGGTTTATTGATAACTACCTATTATATAATAGCACCCCCTGTTTCAAGATTTTCATTCTCGTAAGCGATTCAGTTTAAAATCACGCATTTTTATAACTACGTATTAACAATTGAAGACTAAAAAAGCAGTTTATTTAAAAAAAAAGTGTACTCACCGCAATATATTTATCTCAGTGTTAAGTTTCTTCCTAACATGCTCAGCTGTCACGCCGGTTAGTTTCTTTATCTGCACGGGCATCAAACCCCACTTCCCGTTGTTCCATAGCCGACTCTTGTCCATATTCACCTCGATGTACCGAGCACTAGCCATCGGCAATCCATATGTGCTTGCTTCACTCTAAAAGTTTTACGATTTACAAACAAGTCACCAATGACGTTTCATTAACTGTTTGTAGGTATTATTTATATTTGCGACCAATTCAGATAAGAGTCATTCATGTCCGCAGATTTATACAGATCGATCGATCTTTATCATGGCCGTACATGGGAGAGAATTTTTTTTAATAGTACAACTTTTACAAACGAAAACACTGCAACCCACCATCGCACTTACAGTTATTAAAAGTAAATAATATACAGGAATTAAATTAAAGAGATCAACGAGTCACTGTCTGTAAACGAACTATTGAATGCAAAAAACTGAAACACTAAACGCTTCAAGTTCACTAAGGAATAAACATCGGACACGTCGAAAAGGAGAAAAAAATCTTTTGTCTTTTTTTATCACATAGGTAATAATATCATTTAAACATATCAAGCAGTCTCTTTCTGTCATATTAAGTAACATTCTAGGAGTAGTAATTCTATTTTCATGCCATTCAAAAACTTTAAAGTTTATATAGCGAGATTTGTATAATAACATCATCCATTAAACACATCTTACCTATAAGTATAAATTTGTAACACTAATTGAAAGACGAGGGTACTTTAGAAAAACATAACCCAAATGTAAGGTAGTTGGGGATTTTTAACGTATGATGTTTTCAATTGTATGATATCGGCACAGTAAAAATCACATACTAGTTGTGACCCGTGTCTACGTACTAGTTTTATTTAGTTGATAACAAATAATGAAATTGAAACATTAACAAAACATACTAATAACTTTTTACGTATATTATCGAATTGAACTAAATATAATGACAAAATGTAATCAGACTTCCAGAACAGAAAAGAAGATAAATCTGTTTAGAAGTTTTCGAATTAAAAACCCCAATGTCTTCGAGACAATAGAGTCGTTGATTTTTATAATAAGAAAGAAATAATCATGGATTAATTAATATAATATTTATTATCCTATTTAGCTATTTTCATAATATTAAATTGGTAAAATAAAAAAAATGAACTTACTTTACTATCGTCGGATTTAGTAGTATTAGCAGAACGCGGCTGCAACTGCTCGTCAGCCCATTGATCAAAGTGCTTCAACTCGCACATCACCTCCCACAACTTATCATCACAACTATCATTCTTATTTGCATTCCGAGACGTAACACTCGACGATCTCACGTCACCAGCAGCTTGGGGTCCGTCCACTTCCTCCTCGTTAATTCTAGAACTGTCTAGAAAGTCCATCACATCGTACGGTAAGGAATTGTTTTTAAAGAATTCAGGCGGTGATTTCGCCTGTTCGTCGTCACTAAAGTCAATTTGCTTCTGGACAATGAAATCCAAATCTGGTCGCTTGCAGTGGTGCTGCTGCTGTGATTTCTGTTTAGATCTCTGCGGTTCGGTGAACGATTTTGCCGGGAACAAATTTCCTGGCATAAATACTTGGTTTTGAAAGAGAAATTGTATATTAGGCACGCCCTCGCAATCTTTCTCCGGCGAAGAGCTCTTAGCGCGTCTCTCTTGCTTCTTCCTATATTTAATTGCTGATTTCTTCTCGTAATTGAAAGTGTTGTCGTGATCTGTCGAGCATTTGGTACAGGATACCGGCAAGGAGTGTCTTCCGCATGTTTTTTTAATAGGAGTCGTCTGTAGTTCCTTGGAGCCTGCGGAGCGTCTCGCTTGGAACTCCGCAAGATCTCGCTTGTATTTCTCGGTCCTTATGTTATCTGTTTGGTCAATCCCGGTCGCGTCTTCTGATATGGTCGGTGAGGAGCTGACGTTATGTCGTGTTGTGACAGTTACGCGCTCCCTAAAACGAAGGAAACGTGAATTGTGTAACTAAATTAATGTACGTTACAGCGTAAATATTAACTAAGACTCCGTCAGTGCTTACTTTCGCAATACATTTACTGAAATTAAAACGATACAGAGATTAGCGTGAAGCGTTCCACATGTTTTAAAATGCATTTCTCCACGTTAAAGAAAATAGTCTCCACCAAAATCGTTTGTTCTTTTCAATTTGAACATAATAATTACAAATACATTTTCAATGCCTATATATACGGAACATATTCTTTAATAAATGTTACATACATATTTACATAAATAAAACTTTTTTTTTAAGTAATAAACAACATTTTGAACTACACTTGATAAATTATAACATGTATTATAACAAACAAAAAAAAGGAAAAAGAAACGAGTATAACATAAAACTTATCAAAAATGTGCTTCAATATAATTTAAATGTATACTATACCTAGCTATAATTCTATAAGTGACCTCGCAAATTTTTTTCACGTAACAACATAATTTAAATGTTATCTCTCATCTAAGTATAACCACCCGTATGAGCTAAATCTTTTTAAATTTTTAGGCAAAATTTTGCTTCCAACTTAAACATGGGAAAAAATCTTGAACATAAATGAACAACCAACGGCGGCTAATGACTAGGCACAGGAGCGTATCTAAGATTACAAGACGGGTTCATTCGCACCCAAAATGTTTATAATGAAAATTCTAGAATATCGTACTTTTGTGTAGCGAAAGCTCATAAGAATTCCGTTCCTATTAATTCATTCGTTAAAAAAAAATATCTAAAGTACCTATAACAAATTCCGCACTGCTTAAATCGACTTCAATTTAAATCACGTGCCAAATGTAAGAAGGGAGCAAAAAAAAATGCAATTGAGAATTTTAAAAAATTATGCGCCCTTTTTATCTTTGCCACGTGTTAAGCATTAAGCATTAGTGTTTTACGTTTTCCTGTTAATTCGGGGGGTCTTTCTATAGATTTCCAAGTAGGTATCTGTCCGTTAGCACCGGGCTCTGTAGGCAAAAGCGTGGGATTGTTGCGGGTCACCGGACACGAAATCCACTTGACAGATTTAATGGAATATTATTATATTGGTTATTTTATTTCTTCGAAATCGACTTTTAGATATGCAATTAACTTTAGTACCGTTTATTGTACGTGTAGAAATTAAGTGTTAAATTGGTATATTTTACTTCCTAAATGTTTCAACTTAACTAATGAACTTGTAACATTCATATATATATTCTTAATCAATAAAATGTAATGTATGCCAATTTACTTGTAATTAAATTAAAAAATTGAAGGTTCAAATTTTAAATAGGTACCGGTAATAAAATGCCGTAAGAATCAGTCATTTTATGCATAATATTTACGGAGAAACTAATGATTTTTCTAAGTTGATGACAGGTCTCGTTAAAGAGATACACA
Source organism: Samia ricini (assembly GCA_014132275.2). Classification (NCBI taxonomy): domain Eukaryota; kingdom Metazoa; phylum Arthropoda; class Insecta; order Lepidoptera; family Saturniidae; genus Samia; species Samia ricini. Next base: position 26,910,663 of record AP028166.1, on the reverse strand, counting down.
AAATGCCTTCCCCAAAGACCTAATGACCTAGTTTCCAAACAGTTGTTATCGTTATCCACCTTCTTAAAAATCACTTCTGCTTAAACCAACAACCCTTTAAGTATAATAGTCTGTTGCATCATAATTTATATTAGACTTGTCTATTAAAACTGAATTATATTTTCAAAACTGAGTAGGCAGTATCTAGACAATAGTTACGTCGAAAACATTTGAAAGTGAACGTTAAGATTTAAACACTCTTTCAAGGCAAAATAACAAAGGATCAATCATAAAAAGAAAATTTAACAGACCGCTAAAACGGACAATGGATCGAACATTACAGTTATGTTACTCAGCTATACATACATAAGTAAAACTACAGTTGACAACAGAACTGTTACAACGCCGCCGAAATAGAAATCCGTCACCGGTATGAAAGATAAAAAAAAGGAAACACAAAGCACGTAACTTAAAAATGAAAGTACTGAACTTTCAGTGGTATTTTAAATGAGCTTTATCGCAATTTGAAATGTTATAATAGAATGCAAGAAAAATAAAGTACCTAGTAAGAATGCAACGAATTAGTCACACATATACTTTTTAGAAAGACAAATTCTCTAGCTTCTAGCTTTAACTGCGAGGCAGTAACAGTTCCGCATTATTTAATATGCCGATTACCCATAAAAATGAGACAATAGGAAAACAATGGAAAGCTAGCGTAAACGCCAGGTTAGTGCTCAAGGGGTTAAATCAAATTACATCTTTTTTATTAGATACAATTAATAGGAGAAAATATAAATTAAGTACTGTAATAAAATCGCCATTTCATAAAACTGTTTTTATCTACCAATTATCATCATCATTTATTATTGTAACAACGGTTTATTAACTTGAGTAGGGAATGTAGAAAAATGAAAAAATAATGGAAATTTTATTTAGTCTTTGTCGGTGAGTGTTCTTATTTAAGCAGAAATCGATGACTAACCGTTTTAAAAGATCTTCGAGTAGATTAAACCCCCACAAATGCTTTTATATTCCAATATAATATTCCAATTCATTCATATCGGCTACTACATTTGTGACCTAACTTAAAAAAAAACATTTTGCAAAAAAACGTAAAGTTTTGTATTAAAAAAAATTACCGAATGATCCATTTAATTAAAAAATACTTTATTTAAGTTTAGGTCAGGATAAAGCGCTTCTTAACGTCAAAATACTACCGCCGGTTCGGAAAATGGATTGTTTTTGACGGACAATCATCGAAAAAAGCGGCAAGAAACAAACTAGTTTTTTATTTATATTATATTTGTTTTTTAGATGTATACAGCTCATAATTACAAAGTTTGTTAAATTAGTAGATGCACAGAGAAGTCTGTCATTTCCAGACGTCACCATCGTTTACATAATGATCCCCCTTAGAATAACTTTTGCAAATTTAAACTTGCTTGCCTGAACTTATTGTCGGCTAAATCTGTAACGTGCTTTGGCTTCTTTATTGAAAACCTAACACTATCACCTAGAAGACTCTTATTAGTTTTACTTAAGTCTGCAACATAGAACAGTTACTTTATATTCTTCCCTTGTATTAAAATTATGGCGGTCGTTTACAAGGTCAAGTTTGTCTAAATTTTCTCGGCCATACTGTAAGTTATCTAGATTTTATGGGCAAAGTTAATATAGTATATTTCGGAAATTTGTTTTTAAACGATACGCGGGTTCCTATATTATAAATTGTTCTAACTGTTCGTTTTTGTACAGTAATTAGAGCATGTACTTCGGCTCCTGTTCCCCAGAGAAATTGTATTTGTTGCTTTCAAACATTTAAAAGTTAACAAGAAAAAAAACCCTCTTATTACATATTATATGCTAGATTAATACTTCATAATGACTGCCACCGCATATAAATGACTACATAAACAGTGTGAGAATTTTGTTAATTGCGTACCTACTCATTAAAATGTGAAGTTTTTAATTGAAATCTAAAATATAAGAACGTTGAAAAAAAAAAAGTTACTTTGAAACTAAATAAATAAAGACCCTTTTACTTTAATTTTAACAGTTTTTTTTCTTTACGGAATTAAGTAAAATGCTTTTTTCTCTGTTTTTTTTCTCTTTCTCACCTGTCTGTAGTGTTTATTGTTGTCCTTAGCGTCCCAGAAAATTGTAAATGTATTATTCAGTTAGGGATATTACGTCCACATATTTCGGAGACTTATAGTGGTGTCACAAGAAATCTCTCGACTGTACAACAAAGTGTATGAGCAATAGTTATTTTTGATGTACTTATATTAATTTAATCGTAGTATTTATAGTTTTTTCTCGAAGGGTAAATTTTATAATCCAATTATACCTCAAGAATTATTGTATCGTGTTTCTGTTTATACATAATGGAAAGCAGACCTAATTCACCAGTTGCTTGGACCCGCGGTGGGAAGAGAAACGCGAGGCTCCATAATCTATACCAATAAATAAAATTGAAGTGTATACATGATATTTGATACCTCCGCCAAAAATACAATTTGAAAATTTTATCTCTGTCTGTGTCTGTTTGTTCCGGCTAATCTCCGGCACGGCTGGATGGATGTTGATGGGACTTTTTATAGATAGCTGTGATAGGTAGATAGCTGAAGTTACTCCAACATAACTTAGGATACTTTTAATTTTCGAAAATATTTAGACTTCCGCGTAAAAAAACTAAAAGTCATAAAAATTTGAATAAAATTCTTTTCAATGCACAGTTATACGGACAAATGCTTGAATTAATGGGAAATATTTTTACTTTATTTTAGTATTAAAAAATAATTAGGATTCCGTATAAAAAAATTAAAATACAGTGAAGGATATATGAAACGTGGGCAGAGCCGCGGCCAGAAAGCTAGTCACAAATAATAATAATGCATTAATACTTATCGACATTTAAGTTCTTAATAATTATTGGTAATTAAATTTAATTTTAAAAAATTCAAAAAAATAGCAACAACAAAGACAGTCCTACCCGTCCACACGATTTCCCATTTTAAATTAATATAGAAGAACCATTTATCTATAGCATGAAATAAGTTCAAGCGGGACCATTTACAAATTCTACGTTCTACATTTACATATAGTGTATGTAAATATATATCATGTAAATATAATTTTTTACTGAGCGAAAGAATTGACATGTGAAATATTCTTTTTATTGGTAAAACTTAATCTATCTATATTTTATAAATAGTTTGGGGCCTCTAAAAAAAAGTGAAAGTGGCCGCCGTTTCACAGTAACTTGAAAACGGCTCTGGTCCAAAGCTTTAAGTTTTAATTATTCCGTACATTTTTCCGATTTCATTTGTACATTTGAAATACAGTGTAAAGTACGATAGACTATTTTATAATGTTTCATCAACTTGAGAGGAGAGGAAGCGCATGTGAGTAATGAATATGAATGTAAAATGATGTATTAGTAGTGTAAGGTCAAAGAAAGTGTGGAGTGTATAAGGATTAATATGAAAGGCAAAATAATTAAATCAAGAGATCACGGCTGATACGGACGTATGGAAGAAGAACCAAGAACCTTCTCATTATTCAGACGCCTTATAATCTTTGTAAAATTGATTTTCAATTAAGATAATAGGAAAACAATACGTTACGTAACATAACAATTAAACTGGTAAGCATTCCTGACATTACTTCGTACGGAGATTATTCTTACATAAATAAGAACCTGTCCAATCCAACCATCAATTTCGGTTATTTGTAAAAGCAATAAGAATACAATTCGTCGTCGTCGGCGGCGATATAACAAATAAAGTGAAAGTGAAATTTCAATATTACTGTTTTAGTAAATGCATTATTGAAAGGTTCCAAGATCGAACCCCGTAATTAATGGAGGCCATCAATCACGAAGAAAAATATTCTTTTGTAATATCCGTCGCGAAATTGTTCGATCGTGCACTAGAAATGAGCGGTGGAAGACCGCTATCTTCAGGTAACAGAGATTCAAATGATCGAAAGTTGGTGGCGGTTACAATTAGTCATGCTTACGCGATGAGAAGCCGATCGGTTTTTATTACTCAGTTATAAGAATACAATAGTAACTTAGTATTGAAACAAAAATTAGACACGTCAAATAATATTATTGTAAGAGGATACTGATTTTAATTTTCTTTCTATACAAACTTATATAGTGCTCTCAAATAAAATGTGTCAGCTGCTGCGCCAGCGTTTCATATATTCTTTACTGAGTTTAATTTTTTTTTATACGGTTCCCTAAAATTTTTAAAGAACTAAGAAAAGTAAAAATATTTCCCGTAAATTCAAGCACTTGTCCATAAAACTGTGGATTTTATTCAAATTTTTACGATTTTTTTTTACGCGAAACCCTAATTAATGTCGAAAATTAAAAGTACTCTAAGTTACTAAGAGTAACTCCAGCTATCTACCAAAAAAAAGTCCCTTCAAAATCGATCTAGCCATTCTGGAGATTACCCATTACAAACAAAAATTTAAAAAACATATTTTTGTTATAGATGTCGTCTATACATTCATATCTATTTAGTAACAAAAAAATAATGTTGACATTACAAATACTTTAATTTTATTTCTTAGAATAAATAGTACCCAATTTTACAGTTGGTATTTGATTTGTATATTTTATAATCTGTGTATCTCAACAGTTTTTTTTATTTAGTAGGTAGCTACTATAATTTAAGTAGGGTTTTTCTTTTTTTTTTTTTTTTTAAAAAAAGAAGTATTTTACACATAATTAAAACACTTAAAAGCATTCACTTCATAAAACTGACTAAATTCATAAAACTACAATATCAAAACTAAAAAAATGTTAATTGTTTTTCCCAAATTATGATAATGAAAAGTAATTTAATTAGTAAGTATTAAATCACTTTGTTTAAGATCAAAATAATAATTTCATTATACATTTAAATTGATTCTAATCATGTACTGTATGTACACATTTAAATGAACATATGAATAAATGAGAAAAAAAAACAGTATTCCTCAGTATTTTAGTTGCTTACATCTATGTATGTATACAATAAGAAAATTATAAATTGAATTTAACCCCATACCTGTTTTATAATTAGTAATTTCATTTAGTACTTGTTCTAAGACACTTTTAATAATAAATAATCCTTTTTTTTTTCAAGAGTATAATATAACTGAATAAAATCTAACAACTATTGAATCAATTACAAGTATTACAGTATGTAATCTCATTTTAGATTTTGACATTAAAGCCATTGCAATAATTTAACTCCATCAAACACAACAATGCAACAGTTCACAATGATGCTGACCCCTATTGAAAAAAGACCATTGAAATGAAAAGAGCAAATGATGATTCAACATTCTAGGTGGAGACACAATGTTACAAGTATGTCATCAACTGTTGAATAATATACTTAATTAAGTTTTAAAAAACTATCTATATAAATAAGTTTGTTTTAAGTTGTCATAGAGTATAGTATATATAGTAATGTAGTATGTCCTCTTGCAAATTATACCTAAGAAAAGGAAAGCTTTTAGAACTCAAAATAATATTTTTAATATTTACATTCTTGGTTAAAAAAATAATCTTATGATCAAGAAATAAGAAAAAAAATATATCTATGATCATATCATAATTGTATGTTATAAAATATGTGACATATACAAATAATGAATATAAATTCATTTACGTGTCATAAGGATTAATATGAAGACATTGTCAAATATCACTAATAAAAAACTATTCTGGTTACCTTCAGTCCTGGAGGAAATTCCCAATGCATAAAAACTGATAGAAAATATCATCCAATCCAAGATAGATCCAAGGGATATCATTTAACGAATTGCACGAGAGGGTACTTACCGGCGCAACCATTTGAAAACTCCCATATTGTGCGTAATTCACTGTTTTTTTTAAATTTAACTATTTTAGTAAATCACTTCCAATAGCCGTTTACTAATGCCTATCCAACAAAACTGTTTATAAAGAGTTCAAACAACTTTTTTAACAACAAAAAAAATTGAAGGTAGGTATGACGGTGCAACGGATACACCGAACATTACCGGCGCATTAAAATGTAAAGACAAAAAACGGATAGCAACATTGATCACCGATATATTGTGCGGTCAGACAAAACATCGCGAACAACGCGCCGCACTGTTCGCAATGAACCTGAATTTAGATTGATTTTTTGTACAAATTACTTTTCGTTGCGCTCCGGTGATCCACTACATGCCATGCCAGTGGTCGCCGCGCCAGACCTCAACGAGTAGAGTAGTCTGTCTGCCGCAACTTTTCATCCGTGTAATATAACAATCATTCTTACAATTATTTATTTGCCCTACATACAAAAAATGTAAGATATTCTACACTAAAAATAAATAAAAAGACCTGTAACGATTGCTTACCTTATCGCTAGGTTCGTGTCCGAATGACTTTGTAAAACTTTGTATTCATTCAAAAACTTCCTCATTGCAAGCAAATAATTTTATTATAATTTAACTTATCTTGTAATTTTAGACAATCTGAAAATTTGGTTTAAAATCACTGAAATTGAAATCTATTACCAAAATTGACTTATGTTCATTTTTCATGCAATAAAACTTTTCGTAAAATTTAAATGATGTTTAACGTAAGGTAATCTATTTATATGGTAATAATTAATTTATGTTTAGGTGCCTTATTTAATTGGTATTCAATTAATTGTTTTAGGCAATATCTAAAATAAAAAGTTGTTTTACAATACTTTACTGAACTACAGCTTCCGGTTTCCGCTGACAATATTGTTATTGTTTCAGGGTGGCTATTTTTATACATTGCCTACTATATTAGTAGATGTTGAACAAATGTTGATTTTATACAATAAAATGAAACTATACCATTCTTTAATAGTGGGTATACTAACTAAACATACAATAAAATAGAAATAAAAGTTTTTTTGGTAAAATTTAATTGAAAATGATTTAAATTTTTCAAAGTGATTTATCAGTGATACATAAAAGAGCGAATGCGAGTAGAACAACGGAGCAAAGGTGGTATATTAACCCCTTGAGCACTAACCTTACGTTTACGCCAGCTTTTCATTGTTTTCCTATTGTCTCATTTTCATGGGTAATCGACATATTAAGAAGTAAATAAAAAAGATACTTTGAAAGTACTTCTCGAGTTAGTATTGTCTGAATTTGAAGATAAGGCATCATTCATCAATCATGTTTGATTTATTATTGTGTAAACTATAGGTAGGTACATAATTATGATTAATCTATACTAATAAACAAAATGGAAGTGTCTGTTTGTAAAATCAAATAACACATATGAATATATACCTATACAAATTGTATAATTTACATTTTTTCTCTGTATGTCTTATTGTTTTATTTATTCCGGCTAATCTCCAGAATGGCTAAACTGATTTTGACGGGTATTTTTGATACACAAGTGAAGTTACTTCGCGTAACTTAGGATACTTTAATTTTTCGAAAATAATAAGAATTCTGCGTAAAAAAAACTCTTGACATTCTGAATTAAATCCGATTCAATGCACAGTTTTATTGGCAGGTGTTTGAATTTGTAGGCAGTATCTTTGCTTTCTGTTAGTACCAAAAATAGTTGCAAGAAATTATTAGGGTTCCGCATTAAAAAAAAGGAGAAAAATATTTCAGTTTTGTGCTTGAGTTTATGAGAAATATATTGACTGTATCTTAGTAACAAAACAAAAATAGGAAAATAATTATTATAGGTTTCCTTATAACAAAATTTAAACTCATAAAATTCTAAACAAAATACTATTCAATGGACAACACCATCAAATCATTTTTTCTAAAGGTTATATTTAGAAATTATATTTCACAGTGAAAAATATATGAAACATGGTGGAGCCGCGGGCATATAACTAGTGTTTAATATATCTTGTAGTAAATATTAAAGGTGTCATTTGCAATGTAAATATATTTTCTATGTAATAAAAAAAATTATATGTTGTTGTTGGTTAGTTACTATTTGTTTCGTCACATTCTGTGTATATTATATTGTTTTTATCGAAAGCTGATTTTGTCACATAAATTTCTTCCTTCCTGTTTTTCCCTTATTTGTAAGTAGCGGGAAAGTCATGATAATCGGGTAGTGATCATTCACTACCTCATGGTAGACAAGCAATATATTAATTGGTCACTCAATTTTCTACTACAAAATTCCTTCTATCGTCAATGTCGGTTGTCACAATTAGCTTATGTCAGGTATGTTTTGAAGTTTGATTTTAGAAGTTTGTTTACGGCGGCGTTTGGTTTAGCTAACTTTTGTTTTCAATATTTTTGTATTGATATATACATAAATATTACATTATCGTTGTATATACATGGATGAATTACGAGGACCCAATATACAAATTGTTCTACATTTGAAAGAAGGTATAAAGAAATGTTACTTTTTCAAATATTTATAATTTTTTAGTTGCGTGATGAACATGACATTTATTAATTTTTTATTCTAGGACTTGGGTTTGGTTTTTTAAAAACTTCCTTTTTAGTAAGCGGCTCTTTAAATGGTTATATGTTAGAAACAGATCCTATTGTGCCATCGCATGCTCCAGTTTTTTGATGCAGAGCTTGTTTGGGAGGCTGATAAAAGAAAAAGTTTCGTAGGTAAGTTTCAGTAAATCTTTTAGTAGTGTTTGAATTATATTATAGTTATTTATCTATCATTAAAAGATAAGATTTCTTTGTGACTCATGTGGTAAACTTTGTTAAAATAAAATGTCCAAGACTACAGATTTAAGAAAAAAAGGTACACTCTAGTGGTCATACTCTAGGGACAGTTATGCTAGCCAATTACTAAAGTGGTAGATGTGCTTTTGCTAGTTTTTATTAAGTTACTTTTACAACTTTGTGTTAAATTTAAAGTACATCTTTCAAAGATTCATAGATCAGTTGTGTACATTTTTTACCACTAAAATCAAACTACTTAAATTTACAATTTTTAAAATTTAGCTTTAAGTTACATTTTAGAGGTCTCATTGTGTATGTATATTTGTAGGAGTTGAATTTACAAAAGTAAAATTTTAAACTCGGTTTTTGTTTAGCAAGTAAAAGTAAATATAATATAAGTACATATAGTATACATAAGCAAGTAAATATGATTCATTCAAATCTATAGATTTTACATAAATTAGGCAACATTAATTTAAATCTGCTAATTTTTATGTTTATGATATGTGTCTATAATTCAAATATCTTTTCTAATATGTTACAGCCTAAGAGTTCAAAATGTTCCTGTCAAAGTGGAAGTCTTTACAATGGCAACTCAGGGTCGAAAAGATAAAGTTGGCTATTTATTGCTGAGCTTGCTAGGAGCTCAGCCATGCCCTTCAAATAAAGTTGTTGATGTAATGATGTAATTTTTTGTTTCTAATAATAATTATAGGTAAATAACCATTAATTGTATTCATCTATAATAACTGTGATGGATATATTTCAGGTGAAGCATTCATGGCACAAGTTACTTGGTGTAAGATCGGAAGGGAAATGTTGTCATCCACAGTTATTGATAAGTTTGTCTATTGAAGATCGTATTAACACACCAACTCCTGTAAGTGTATTTTTGTGTAAGCATTTGCACAGTATAAGGGTGCTCATAAGAGACTGTTTAAGCAAAAGTTTTAAACATTTTTACTCCCACTTCTCAGTAATAGTAAGAAAAGTCTTAAGACTCAGATGTACATACATACATACATACATATCATCACGCCTTTCTCCCGTGGGGGTAGGCAGAGATTACGTCCTTCCACTTGCTACGATCTTGACACACCTCTTTCGCTTCCTCTACTTTCATGAGCGCTTTCATACATGCTCGTCGGTTATGAGTACTTTTTACCTGGCCTTTATTTAACACATGATTGATTTGGTCTAGATACATTCGCCTAGGTCGACCCTTACTGACTTGCCCATTCACCCTCGCCTTATAAATTCGTTTCGTTAATCTTCTCTCATCCATCCTCTCTACATGCCCAAACCAACTAAGGATACCTTTCTCTATTTTGGTCACCACATCTTCTACCACACCACAGCGTTCCCTTATCATACTATTCCTGACTTTGTCAATCATCTTCACTCCAGCTATACTTCTCAGACTTCTCATTTCCACCGCGTTAATCTTACTTTCATGCTTCTTCTGCCAAACCCAGCATTCACTACCATACGTAAGTGTAGGGACCAGGACTCCTCGATGCACAGCCAAACGCGCCTTTTTAGTCACTTTCTGGCTGCACATGAAGTTACGCAGGGCCCCATTCACTCTACTCCCTAACAAAACTCTTCTCTCAATATCATCGTCACACTTTCCATCTCTCGTAACCTTTGATCCCAAGTACACAAACTCTTTCACTTTTTCCACTCTTTCTCCTTCGATCGAAATTATGCAATCTGTCATACTTTCTTCTCTTTCAAATATCAGATCTCAGATGTAAATATTGCCATATTTTTTACAAAATCTGCTTAAGTCATAATTGCTTACATAATCACCATCTCCTATGTCAAGGAAAGAGTAGACCTCTCATTGATGCTTACATAACACTTGATTGGCACCTTTGTCTTTTGAATAATATATAAACAGTTTTCATCAATGCAGTGTAAGAGTTAAAAATTAGACAAGATGTTTGTTTTCTTGTCTATCAGACAAAATATTAAATAATTTTAAAAGAAAACTTCAATCTGTATCTTTTTATTTTAATGTTTTTTATTAAATATTAAAGTATGTTTTTATTTGTGACAGAATAATCCAGTTTATAGGATATTTAGGCTCTACAATTAAATTCATGTTAAACATGTTTATATTATTAAATACTTTAAGAAAATTATTTAATTTCATAACTGGTTCATGCTACATATTCTGTTCTTACATCTGTTATTTTATACTCGTTTTTATTATTATTATTTTTGTTTTCATTTATGTTTAAAAGTCATTATAACTTCTATAAAGGTAAAATAAATATTGTTCACTCAAAATTATTTTTCCTAACAATGTAAGTTATGCATGTATGTAATAGTGTATGGGATTCAAAATGCTATTTAGAATTAATAATAATAATAAAAACGATTTATTGCCAAAACATAATACAGGTGCTTTAAAAATAAACATGACGTGATATAATAATTTTGGCAATGGGACAAGCTCTCTGTCGCTAGGCGGCATTACCACATAGCGCTGATTTTCAGCCTGCCCCAGCCTCGATACATGATTAAATAATAAGCATTGAGGTGTTACTGTGTTTTGTATTATAATTTCATTCCTGTATCAGTGTCTTTTGATTTAATAAAAATGAAACAAATATATTTATTGTTTCAGAGGAATGAACTTCGCTTGTTTCATAGTAATGAAATAGTATATCCAAGAAATCCTGGTACCAATCCTCCTACGGGTAGATCGGTACTTATGACATTAAGTAAGCTTTATTATTTGATACTTTTTAAATTATATTATTGTGGTAGGGGCACACTTAATAGTTCCTATGACTTTAAATTGTTTTGACTAAGTTTATGCTTAATATGTTACCAACTTAATGTGTTGATAACCCATAAAAAATGAGACAATAGGAAGACAATAGTAAAAACAATGGAATCCTGGCGTAAACGCCAGGTTAGTGCTCGAGGGGTTAAACAACACTGTCACGTAATGTTTGATAAGATTTTGGTTAAATACTGGTAACATTGGATAATAGTTAATAGTATACAAGAAAAAATGTGGTTTTATTGTATGGGCAACATAAAATATCAGAGAGAAATAGTTTTTATTGTGAGTTTAAAAACATTAGAGATAGAAATATGATGATGTTTCTCCACTATTATATCACTTCGATTTATTTATTTAAATTATGTTTGCCCTGAAAATTGATTTTTGATTATTGATTCGGCTACAAAATATTGATTTTTTTCAACATGTTCAGAATTATGAAATACTAGCTGTGTGCCCGCGGCTGCACCCGTGTTTCATATGTTCTTCACTGCGTTTTATTTTTTTTATTACCCTAATTATTTTCCAAAAAAAAAAAATGTCGGTACTAATAAAGCAAAATTATTTCTCATAAATGCAAACACTTTCCAGTAAAACTGCGCGTTGAATCCGATTTTATTCGAAATTTCATGAGCTTTAATTTTTTACGCGGAGTCCTAATTATTTTTGAAAATCAAAAATACCCTAAGTTACGCGCCAAAAAAAAGACCCGTTAAAATCAGTTAAGCCGTTTCGGAGATTATCCGGAACAAACAGACAGACGGATAAAAAAAAATGAAAATTTATTTTTTTGGAATAGATGTCATTCATATAATTTATTTAGAAAAAAAAAATTTGACATTACAAACAGACGTCACTTTTATTTATTAGTATATATTTATAATATATAGAATATATTTTGGAGATTAATTTTTTTTTTAGTATTCAATTATTACTTTCATATTATACATATTAAAGGGAGTTTGAAAGTTGCGTCAATGGTAGAAAAGTTGAAAGGTTCCCGTTTGTCGTGGTATGGGCTTGTTATGAGAAGAGAGGGAGCGCATGTGGGTAAAATAGTAATGAATATGAATGTGGAAGGATGGAAAAGTAGAGGAAGGCCAAAGAAAGTGGATGGAGTGTGTAAGAAATGATATGAAAGAAAAAGGAGTGAATGAAGAGATGACGGCTGATAGGGACGTATGGAAGAAGAAAACATACTGCGCCGACCCCAAGTGAGTCGGGAAAAGGCAGGAGAATGATGAATTATTACTTTCAGTAGTGTATTGACATTTATCTACATATAATATACAGACAATGAAAAATATTATAACAAGTTCTATGATTTTTTTTTGCCAGATCTTAATGTTTTTATGTCCATAGGTATTATTTTCTCAGAGCCTAAATTAAATAATTCTCTACTTAACGCAGTTTGATAACTTACGTTTTCATACAGTTATCTTTTACAGGTGAATACAGATCGGAGAGTAAGAAAACGGTATCATCTCCAGATCTACATCCGAAACTTCTTTGCGATGAAGGACTCATACAAGTCGGTACTGGGAGGCAACTTTTCATTTTGAGCCTGGTTATTGGATCCGTTGAGAATATAGACTTGGTAAGAGAATGTGTTATGTATTATTAACCCCTTGAACATTTACCTGGCGTTTACGCCAGCTTTCCATTGTTTTCCTATTGTCTTATTTTTATGGGTACTCGGCACATGTATTTTAGCAAAATTATATTAAATTACTAGCTGTGTATTATTATTATTAACTAGGTAATATAGTTTTTAAATATACATTAGAAAATAATGTTTGATGGTGCTCTGTTAATTGAATCTTGGCTTTTAATTTTTTTTTCTTTCGCATTTTCAATCATTTCAATTTATTTACTATGACGTATCGTTTTACCTATAATTACGTATAAACTATATATATGTATTTATATAAAAAAAAAAACGAATAAAATCAAATCTCGCATGTGTAAAGGTAATTATTATCCGTAATAAAGCATCGATTGGATCGACGGTAGGCGGTAAGCGGAATGAGCGAGGGAGGGGGGGCGCACATTCCTCGCACGTGCCTTGTTTAATATCCGGTAGTTATACTTTGTTTAACGTCAGATGCAGTCGTTTCAACGAACTCGAATAGTATAAAAAAAATGTTTTTAATTATTATTAGTTTATATATCATTAGTGCATGGTGAGGAAATCTGTACTCTTTGAGAAGTATTTTTTGTATTGGGGGAAAATATATATAATAGTAGAATTCTAGGTTTTGATATCATCTTAATCATTGTAGGAAATTTGAAAGAAAAACAACTAAATGTGGGCATTTTTTTTTTTTAAATTAACAATACTAAAGTTCAATTGCTACTAAATCAAAATGGTATAAAAAAAAACCGGTTGACAAACAGAGGGGAAAAATGTCTTGCAATGATAATATAGACTTATATTTATATTAATACTAAGCTGTCCCCACGACTACGCTCGCGTGGAATTCAGGCTTCCCGTCCCGTCCTGTCGCGTCCCGTCTATGTATTTAATGAAACTAAATAAACGCTATTCACACTTTATATAAATACATATATATGTATATGTGTGTAAAAAGACGTTACTATAAAGTATAAACTACTAACATACCAGAATTTCATCGAAATCGGTTCTGTAGATTTTGCGTCACAAATCAATAAAAAGACCAAAAAAAAAAAAAAAAAACTGTCTAAATGTCTCGTGTAGTAGATTCTGAAGTCCTACATAGTAATACTTCAGAACATATCAAATTATTAAAAAAATAGTATAGTGCCATCTATGAATATTCATCAGAAATACATAGATCATTTGCCTACGTAATCACCTTTCATACCACTTCGTCATCAAATCGTCACTATGTCATCAAAAATAAACAAAACATGAACTAGTTTAATTATAACTCAATAATATTATGTTCCCGTAATATTTACCTATTGATTTAATTAATTGAAATTCAGTTCACTACTTCTTAATACAACGGCTAAAATGCTTAGATATTGTACAAAAATATCAAAATATTGTTTTATCATATGCTATGTCTTACATATTTATTATTATTTATTTGTATACGATACATATATTTTATATTATATCATTTTGTTTAATTTTAATCAGTCCATCAATTTTTTGTTCTCGAATAGGACTAAAACGCATTTATTTACAAACTCTTCTTTCATACTAAACACGCCGCGTGTCATTCAAATTAGTATAATTTTTGGTAAAGTAGATCGATTTTAATGGAATAAAGTTTGGATGTGACCCCGGAATATGCTTTATAATTATCCTTTTGAATTTTTAAAATATACTCAGTACTTTCTAATTGATACGTTTTTTTTTTTGACGGGGGGAAATGCATTTACGCACTACCCTTACCTATTGCATTAGTGAGACCGAAGTCCTCCAATGCAATAGGTAAGGGGGCGCGGAGGGACGAACTCCGTGCCAGTGTGGGACTCGCCCGGAAATACCCACTAAAACCCCCCGGGGCCGTCCGCCGCATTTAGGATGGGGGCGACACGTGCACAGACAAACAGACAGACAGACATTCCTAAAAATGATAGAAATGTGTTTAATTACTTACTTACAGCCCCTTGCCATAATTATTTTCCCAAATATCGGAAATGTACAGACACGAAAAATTCACAATTTTATTATAAACGGATTGTAACGAATAAAAACTTAAAAGCTACTGGACTGATTTGGATGAAATTTGGTATGGAGATAGTTTGAAATCCAGGAAGTAACATAAGAACTATGCGGGTGAAATACGCGGAGATCAGCTAGTGTAGAATATTTCAAAATGTTGTCCTCAAGGTTAATATTTAATTGTTTCAGCTTTTACCTATGTCTGGAACTATCAAAGATGCTGCTGACTGCTTCGTGACATATTCTGTATTTACACACAGTATTATGACTGACAGGTATGAGTAATTTCTTTAAAAAAATATATATATTACCTATTGTAGCCATTTTTTATTTCCTTCCGTGATATACTATAAACGTTAAGAAAATTAACAGGTAATAGTGGCTTAAAGAGAAATATTTAAACGTCATACTTTTTACTTTACCCTTAGTTTGTACTTTATACTTGTAATGTACATTCGTTTCTCAGGTATTCTTATGCGGAGAGCGTGGTTAGCCCGGTGGACTAAACCGCGTGTCTCATAGTCGATACGACTGAAAAGTTGAAGGTTCGAACCCAGGATGGGAAACACATTTTTTTTTTGCGACGCGGTGCTTGCGAAAGCCACCCCGTGTCGCCCCCATCCCAAATGCGGCGGACGGCCGCGGGGGGTATTAGTGGGTATTTCCGGACGGCTCTCGTCCGGGTGAGTCCCACACTGGCACGGAGCTCGTCCCTCCGTGCTCCCTTGCCTATTGCATTGGGGGACTCCGGTCTCACTAATGCAATAGGTAAGGGTAGTGCGTAAATGCATTTCTCCCCGTCAAAAAAAAAAAAAAAAAAGGTATTCTTATGCGATTCGACTTATTCGATTCGACACGGTTATCGCTCAGTCCCAACTCCCACCTATCGCGTAAGTTCAGGGTATTACTGTGTATTCGTAATGTTTAGTCCAGGGGTTCTCAAATAGTCGAGGGATTTCCCGAAAAGTATGAAATACTTTAAACACTTCGCGGCGGTGCAGCCATCGTTCTTACAATACCTGTAGTTTCGTTTCATTATACTTGTAATTGTAAATTATAACATATAACGTAAGCTCACGCCTGTTATCCTCGAAGGGTTAGGCAGACGTGAAATAGCGAACTACACTACTCACGTTTTGTCGAGCTCAGTTCCGTCCCAGATGTGACAGGGGGCGAGACTGTCGCCATATCGGGTACAAATTCCCGACTCCGGGATGATACTGAGTAGAGAAACTCAATATCACTTGACCTGATCAGGGGATCGAAAAAACCGAGACAGAACGACAGTCGTACCGTTATACGCTTATATTTAGACAAACTCGATCTAGTGAATGATCGTCATAATTTTAATATTAGAAGTAAAGACAAGTTGTCCGGAACCACGCTTTAGGTTAAGTAAATGTAATAAAAGCTTTATAGAGAATAGTATTCGGTTTTACAATAAGATCCTAAGTAACATTACCGATTTACCTGACAATAAGTTCAAGTATTATGTCCAGCAAGTTTTAATCTCAAAAGGTTATTACAGGGTGGATCATTACGTGAACGATACTGATGTCTGGAATTAACCTACATCTCTGTGCGCACCCGCTAACATTGGTTAAGACTATTTGTTTAGTTTTTTATATTAAATAAATGATATATATATAATATTTATAAAAAAAGAACCAGATCGAGTTTCTTGCGTGCGCTCTTCTCGGCTGGGTTGTTTTCCGAACCGGTGGTAGTGTTTTAGACGTTCATAAGCGCCTTCTTAGGGCCTAAATTGAATAAAGATTTTTTTGATTGATTTGATTTCATACAACTGCGCCACCGAAGCAGTACAGTAAATAAATAATACACGTGTTTTTTTTATACTGGTTAGGCTCCGTGCTTTGAGCATAATCCCACCTGATCTTAAGTGATACTGTGGTCAAGTATATAGTACTGAAGTGATGCTGTCTGAAAACACCTATTGTTGTTTGGCATCAGATTTTCAAACTTGAGCGTGGTTTTACCTACACAGACGGTCATTATTATTATCCATCAATTACCATCAACATACTATCGTACTATGGTTACCTGACGGTGTTTTCTTTCATCGAACGTTTAGACAAATTATAGAGTCGGATAGGTGAGTCCGAAAGAACGACCCTATATGCGGATTATGACCACATTATCAACTGAGCCATCATAAATTTAAATTTAAGTGAAATTACATACATACATACATATCATCACGCCTTTCTCCCGTGGGGGTAGGCAGAAATTACGTCCTTCCACTTGCTACGATCTTGGCACACCTCTTTCGCTTCCTCTACTTTCATGAGCGCTTTCATACATGCTCGTCGGCTATGAGTACTTGTTACCTGGCCTTTATTTAACACATGATTGATTTGGTCTAGATACGTTCGCCTAGGTCGACCCTTACCGACTTGCCCAGAAATTATCAGAAAGTAATGAATTTGAGCGCATGGCTTGATATATAGAATAAATTTATTTCCAGGGTAGGTATGAGTAGGTCTCCAAATGGTGTCGGAGCTAGGGTGCAATTCAACCAACGTTCCTCGTTACGGTTGGCGACAGATCTCTCGGCCCTCGGCCGGTATTTCGCCGAATGCCCGTGTCTTGTCACTCGTATCTGTGCTAATGACAAAGATATAGGTAACCTAGTGCCTTTAAAATATGCCTACATTAAAATGACAGCTGTCATCGAGACCACATACGTCAAGTTTTACATTACTTCCTTATAAAATCAGATAGGACGTTAGACGTCTATTGTTTAGGCGTTATACGAATAGAGTTCAGTACTTATGTCTTCTTGACTACATCTATACTAATAAATAAAATTGAAGTGTCTGTTTGTAATGTCATTTTTTTTTTATAAATAGATATGAATGTAAATATGATACCTGTACCACAAATACAATTTTTAAACTTTTTGTCTGTCCGTCTTTTTGCAATGGGTAATCTCCGGAACGTCTGGACCGTTTTTGACGGGACGTTTTTTGGTAAATAGCTGAAGTTACTCCGGGTAAATTATGCTACTTTTAATTTTCGAATATTAATTAGTGTTCCGCGTTATAAAGTAAAAATCTAAATGCTATAATTTATGAGAAATATTTTTACTTTATCTCAGTATTAAAAAATAATTAGGGTTCCGTATGAAAAAATTGAAATACAGTGAAGAATATATATGGAAACCCGGGCGTAGCCGCAGGCACGTAGATAGTATAATAATAATAACGACATTGTATTTAAAACAGGTCGTAATTACTTTGTTCTGTAGTTACACTTTACATTCTATTTAGAAATCATAATTATGGCTGTATTTTTAGTGCCAATTTACTTTTAATCCCATCTTTATATTATGTATAATACTGAAACTTGACATCTTGATTGAACTTAAATCATTTGACAGCTGTCATTTTGCTCAAATTGTACTCTAAGGAACACAGTGAGCATCATTAGTTGTTTCTGTAGGTATATGTAGTTTGGATCTACGCAAACTGATACCTACGGATGATACGAAGCAGTTTGTTGAGAGATTCTGTAACAGTGAGAACGCGCTAAAGATTTATGAGCGTTGTTATATACTTCGATGTGAAGAATTAGGAGGTCAAGGAAAACCTGACGGACGTAGACCATATGTGGACATCGAGATGAGCCTCAAATACGTTGGGATTAAGGAGAACAAACAGGTATGTTAATTATATATTGCTAGCTTTACCCTCGCGACTTTCCTCGCATTATTGCAGCTTTTCGTTAATCGACTTAAGGATGAAAAGTATCCTATATTCTTTTCTGTACTCCTAATAACGTGCATGCAAAATTTCAGGATAATCGGTTGAGTAGTTTAGCCGTGAAAGCGTAACAAGCAAACAAACTCACCTTCATATTTATGGTAGCTGTTTGAACACACTCCTTGAGCAGATTGTCGCAAAAGATGTGCTTTATTCTTTTTTTCTTGGATGTTAAAAGTATTTTTTTTTATTACCAGTCACATTACAGATTAAAAATATATAAACAATATTTTCAGAGTGCCATATATACAATATGGTTTATGTAATTAATAACACATATTATAATTGTAACTTTTTATAAAAAGATTACTTACTCCTACGAAAAATCTCTATATATAACGAGCAGATTTATCACTAAAAAATGACAAAAAATTATGTCAAAATAATTAAAAAAAGAAAAATTAGTTATTAAGAATAAAACGTGATTTTAAACTTGAAAAATATGAATGTAATATTTTTTTTTTTTTATAAATTTTAAATTAGTGAAAAAACGGCCATTTTGTTACAAAATGTCTCTACTCGGAAAACTTCGTATTATTTCAATTATTAATGCTAATATCTATTATAAAGTGGAAAGATTTGTATTTTTGTATGTAACGAATAAACTGAAAAACTACTGGACCGATTTGGATGAAATTTGGTATTTTGGTTTGAAATCCAGGTAGCAAGATATGATTTTATTCCAAAAATCCCACGGGAACGGGAACTATGTGGGTAAAACCGCGCAGAGCAGCTAGTTTTCAATACTCTAAAAAAATGGCGGCCATTTGCTAAAACGTTTCTGATGAGTTTTTGTGACATCTCAGAACTCACGCTCTATGATATTAATTACCGTATGCTTCACTTGTGCGCAAACTACATCACGTAAACAGCTACCAACGAAACATAATATAGTACAAGTTTAATGATATTAATAAATAAAATTGAAGTGTCTGTTTATAATGTCGATTTTTAAAAAATAAATATATATGAATGTATGTACGATACCTAAAACAAAAAAAAAGCAATATTTAAAATTTTTGTCTGTTTGACTGTCTGTTTGTTCCGGGTAATTTCCGGAACGGCTGGACGGATTTTGATGGGACTTTTTTTATGGTAGATTAACTTAGGGTACTTTTAATTTTCTAAAATATTTAGGGTTCCGCGTAAAAGAATTAAAACTCATAAAAAATTAAATAAAATCCGATTCAATGCACAGTTTCATGGGCAAGTACTTGAATTTATGAGATATATTTTTACTTTATCTTAGGGCTAAAGCAAAAATTAGAGTTTCGTATAAAAAAAAAAAAAAGCGGGCGAAGCCGCGGGCAGACAACTAGTATTTTAATATAATATTACGTTGATAGAAATCGAACATACTGAGTGCGCGTAGTGCGAGCCAACTTGACAGCGGTCGAGATACGGTACAGATACAAACAGAACGGTTAGGTTGCAAGAGTGGCAGCTGTACCAACTTCGATCAGGATGTCGGAGGACTTGCCTACACTAACATGGATGCTAATAACACAGCCAGGTGAAGATACAAAAAAAAAACTCTTTCCAAAAAATTACCACAACGAAGTTCCTTATCGCGCTCTGAGCAGATGGGAACGAGACCGAAAAAAAACGTGTCAAATTTTAATTATAACGCGTACATTTGAAGCCATGATGGTGCAGCGGGTACTCCGATCAGATTCCGCGACTATTGACGCGGGTTCGATTCCCTCACCTATCCGACTCTAAAATTGGCCTGAGCTTTCGGTGAAGGAAACCATACAGCATAGTGGTAGGGCATTTTCTAATAATGCCCGCCTGGGTAGCTACCACCCTCAAATTTGAAAACCTGTCGCCAAATAGCAATAGGTGTGTTCCGGTAGCATCACTTGAGAACTAGTGGCCAGGCTTAGTGTGTTTACCTCCTGGACCACATCTTCACTTAACATCAGGTGAGATTGTGGTCAAAGCACTGAGTCTATAACATATTTAAAAAAAATCCAAAGGTTTTCTCATTCATTTTCTTACTAGCCCAGCATTCTGGTCTATACAATATGACAGGTCACAAAATGGCTTAATATATCTTGCCTTTTAATTTAAGGGGCGTCCTGTAATCACAAATCACACTAGAGATCTGTCTCGCATTTCATCCAACCCGAATTGGTTCTTCTGCACTATAATATTATAAAGAAAAAAGATTTGTGTTGTTGTATGTAACGAATAAACTTAAAAAACTACTGGATCGATTTGGGTGAAATTTAGTACGGATATAGTTTGAAGTCCATGGAGTGACATAGGACATAGTTTTTATTCCGAAAATCCGATGGGAACGGGAACTACGCGGGCAAAACCGCCGGAAAGTAGCTAGTTGTAAATAATATAAAAAATTATAAGTCATTACATACATTTATTTATTTATATCATAAATTTACAGTTCTTATTTAAATAGACATATAAAATAACCGATACATGACATTAAGAGCCAAAAATGAATTTATTACTATTTGCTGATTATAAGACTACGTTTATGTGTGTGTGTGTGCGTGCGTGCGTGCATGCGTGCATGCGTACGTGCGTGCGTGTGAATGTGTGTGTGTATGTGTGTGTGTATGTGTGTATGTAATGTATATTTGTATGTTTGTCGATATGTTTAAGGATATATGGTTGTGAATAAATTTTGGTGTTATTTGTTTTCTAGAAAGATTTTCATTTGGCTTCTAAAACTATTTTTATATATATTTTAAATGGTTTTAATATTTTTTAGAACAGTAATGGTTGACGTATTATTTTATTTCAAAGGTTTAAAAAGTTACAAGTTTTCCCTTTTGTCGGCAGTCTCCATAACTACTTTTTTTTTAAACAACCTCCAAAAGTGTTTAAAAATTAAATTTCAGATATAAGAACGCTTACGGCGATTCGGTACTACAGACGAACGAGATAACGGAACTGATAAGGAGAATGTGCGACTCGTTCGCGCAGAGCCAGGAGAAACTGTTAGCTACACATGTAAGGCCGAGGACGTGCGACGCGCAGGTGCAGTGCGAGGCGACACCGCCCGCCGCCTCGCGGTCGCCGGTACCGACAACCGAACAGCAGTCACCGGATCAGAAGTATGTAATCATACTCTACCCGTTTTCATCCTTATATCAGGCAAGTTATAACAAGATGGCGGTCATTATCCGTGGAGTTTTTGTGAGTTTTCAATCTACATTTGGAAAATTGCCGCGTATTTTTGAACAGTGTAACCAAATTTTAATAAGACATAATAAACATATGACATTTTTGTCGCCTTCGCAATAACATAGAAACGAATTGCCAGTGACATTTAACTGTCTAAGGCAGGGGTTGGCAACCTTGCCCGGTGGGTTCGCTGCAGGGGGCGACGCGGCGACATGCCTTGGACACCCCGTATCGCCCCCATCCCAAATGCAACGGACGGCCCCGGGGGGTTTTAGTGGGTATTTTCGGGCGAGTCTCGCCCGGGTGAGTCCCACACTGGCACGGAGCTCGTCACTCCGTGCCCCCTTATCTATTGTATTGAGGGACTCTGATCCCTCAAATACAATAGATAAGGGTAGTGCGTAAATGCATTTCTCCCCGTCAACAAAAAAAAAGGGGGGTTGGCAACCTGCGGCTCTTTGTTTTTGAAGTTGTGGCTCTTTGGTTTTGAAGCTGCGGCTCTTTGTTTGTGAAGTGCCCGCGACTTCGACCGCATGGAATAGTGCCTTTGGGTAGCATTTTAAATTATTTAGACTAATTATTTTACAAATAAGACACATAAGTATAAGTACTTTAAATGAGTTATTCCCCCCGCGCGGCTGCACAGCGCTCATTGTGTACGCTGCGGCGCTCGGCAAGTTTCTTGTTCGCGTTAATTTCAGTTCTACATTTTCTAATGACTAAATGTTAAAACAGAATAACTCGTAATATTTTCATATGTTGTCGCAAACTTATAAAACAGTCACATAAACCTTACATATTTCCATACAAACACTCATACCCTATTGTTATTTTGAAGGTAAAAAACTTTTATAAACTCTGAATGTCATACATTTTTTTAAGCGCATCCCTTATTATTTTCGAAAATTAAAAGTACCCTAAGTTACCCGGAGTAACTTTAGCTATATAGCAAAAAAAGTCCCGTCAAAAAATCCGCCCAGCCGTTCCGGAGATTACTCGGAACAAGCAGACAAAGATTTTAAAAGTTGTGTTTTTGGTATAGGTATCGTATATACATTCATATCTATTTAATTAAAAATAATAATTTAGACATTACACACAGACACTTCAATTTTATTTATTAGTATATATTATGAATTATTATCTAGATATATAAGCAAAGTTTGTTTTGTTTGTCCGAGGTAAACTCGAAAACTACTGGACCGATCAGCGTGAAACCACAACCATTCGACGCGGAATTGATCGTAGATGGTTATAGGCTATATAATTTTCAAATTCTATGAGCCCTTTGCCATGTTTTCTCAATTTGTTTGTTTATTATTCCTTTGACGCACCATCACCTCAAAACTACTGAACATATCGGGATAGGACTAATATCTTTCAACGCAGTATTTTTCGTAGACAGGTATTTTTTGGATTCCACCGATCCTCTCTCATTTTTTTTTTTTTCGATTTACTCTTTTGTACATTTTCCACTTCAATTTACGCTTATATACATTTTTTCCGCTAATAAAAACAAAATACTCTTACTTTTATTCATTCATTTGTTTTTATTTTTTTAAATTAGCCCATATAAAACATCATATGCACAGAACATATGAAACGCGGGCGGAGCCGCGGGCACCAGTTAGTATTACTAAATTTTCTTTTTACCTATTTTCTACATTTGCCTGTAGGTAAACATATACTATACTTATATAACTATAAAATAAATATTTTATTTTATTACAGTGTAAATACGAAATTGGAAACTAGCAAAAGCGACACCTGCATCCATAATAATAACAATGAAAAAGGTAAAAATTAAATGGTATTTTTTCTACGATAGATATTATAAAAATAACTTTATGAATATTTGCATTTAAAAAAAAATACTAAGAATATGTCCTGTTTATTATCTAATCTATTTTACTATCAATAAATATAATTTAAATGTCTGTTTGTAATTTCAAAATAAGAACTATTTATCGTTACATATGAATGTATTATACGGCACTTATACCGATTATCAGAAACGCTTTATTTAGATTTTTTGTCTATCTGTTCCGGCTAACCTCCGAAACGGCTGGGCTTATTCTGATAAAACTTTTTTTGGAAAATAGCTGAAGTTACTCCGCGTAACATTACTGTTGATTTTTTTTTTAAGAATAGTTAGGGTTCCGTGTGAACAAATTAAAACTCATAAAACTGTGAAATAAATACGATTCAATAAACAAACAGCACCATTAAACGTTATTTTACAATGATTAGTTAAAAACTATATTACGCACTGAAAAATATATGAAACACGGGCGGAGCCGCGGTCATATAGATAGTGTATTTAAACAATCAGAGAATATATGTATGGTTTAAAAAAAAATCATGTAATTTAATTCTAAGAACACTTTATGCAATACATACTCTTATTTTTTTTACGGAAAAATACATCTATCGTCTTTACATTATGTTTATACGCACTCTTTCGCGCAATGCGAGGTATTTGAGCGCGAAATTTGAAATTCGCGTTATAGTGAAACCGCGCGTAACGGGGTCGCGCTAAGCGGGGTATTACTGTATATTCTAATAGACAGCATATCCCGTCCCGTTTATAATATATCTATAAATATCTCGGATATTTCTAAAAATGATAAAATGTATTTAATTAACTATTTTTAGTTCCTTGCAATAATTCTTTTCACAAAAATCGTAAATTTATGTGTAGTTTAGAATTTCTTTATTAGTATAAAATCATTTAACTACAGATTTGATTAAATTAATGTTATCGGCCGGAGACCGTAATGTTATTATGCAAAAGTTCGTCGACGAACTTGAAGACTGGAAGGAGAAGCAGCAGGAACTGTTCAAGTGCCAGGTAAGTGTTTTCGCTTAAATACTTTGATATTTTGAACCTTCTTATATAATGGTAATTTGTGTACAAACAATTTTGTGCCAGTGTCATGTAGGTGACATGTATTCTCCTTTTGTTTTCTTTGTTTTTCGAGGGGAATGCATTTACGCACTCGCTGTCCAGCCTAACCCAAAGGGACGTACCCCCCAGGAAAGGACTGGATCCGACGGTATGTGACAGGCTCTCTCAAGTGTGAGGGACTCGCGGCGAGAAGCGCCGTTAACCACTACCCACTAAATTCGCCGGTTCCTCCCGCCACCTTGAATGGGGCAATATGGGATGGCATGTGCATTCTACCGCGTTGCCCCGGTGGCTATTATGGCCGAGGAAGAAGTAAATCTTCTTCTTCTACCACTACTCCAAGATAAAAGGACACGACGCTGCCGACGCCTCCTTTATGGGTCCGCTCCCGGGTCCATTTCGCGCTCCCGCTCTGCAGCTTCCTTCGCCTGGACTACTTCCTCACAAAAGGATTGCATCACCGTCCGACTTCTTTCATCCCCCAACATGCCCTCAACTACCTTCGGCAGAGTCAAATCACTCCCTATCACACAACGCGCAGCACACACCCGCTGCTCCTCAAACCCTACGCATTCCTCGAGTGTGTGTTGCGCCGTATCTATCTCAGCATCACAATGGTGACACCTTGGCGTGCTCTCCCTGGGACCAGGCATTTTTGTGCAAATAATTGCCGAAGCAGCCATGACCTGTATGGACCTGCGCCATTCTAAATGTGACAGCGCCCCACTCCCTGACATGTATTCTCCTGCCGCAGGGGACGACGAGGAGCATGCTTCCGCTATCCCGTATCGCCCCCATCCCAAATGCGGCGGGCGACCCCGGGGGTTTAGTGGGTATTTCCGGACGCTTCACGTCATTCATTGGGCGACTTCGGTCTCACTAATGCAATTGGTAAGGGTAGTGCGTAAATGCATTCCCCTCGTCAAAAAAACAAAGGTGACATGTATTCTGCAATCTCCAAGCTCCAGCAAAACTGTGGCTTCATCTTGCTAGAACTTTCCATTGAGTTTTTGTG
This sequence comes from Samia ricini, assembly GCA_014132275.2. NCBI lineage: Eukaryota > Metazoa > Arthropoda > Insecta > Lepidoptera > Saturniidae > Samia > Samia ricini. The sequence goes on along the minus strand of AP028166.1, from coordinate 26,884,680 downwards.
GCACCTCAGAATAAATGTTACGCCAAACTATATCACACAAAACGCCACCAAGATTATATGATACACGCTGCTCTTCGCGTGTTTACCCGCGCAGTTCCCGTTCCCGTGGGATTTTCGGAACAAAAACTATGTCCCATGTTACTCCCTGGATTTCAAACTATCTCCGTACCGAATTTCATCCAAATCGATCCGTTAGTTTTTAAGTTTGTTCGTTGCATACAAACATACAAATCTTTTCTCTTTATAATATTAGTAGAGATACAGTCAAATACACAAATTTAATGAATTAAAGAAAACAACCGCAACATGTAAGACTGGGATTCTGCCATTTTGAACCTTATAGTGAATCATTCGGTTGCTGGCGTGGAAATGTCAGGAATCAATGTCATTCTTGCCGAGTGATTTTCTCTCGGCTGGCAACCCGCGCCATTCGTCATCACGTTCAGGCTCAAAAGGGCTAGAACCCAGGGCCGTTAAACAAGTTAATAATAAAAAGGTCATTACGATTTGACGTCTGTTTTCGAAAACGGATATTCGCAAACCGCAAAATACCTATTTAAAATCATACAATGGCCGCTACCACGCTTCTACGCAAGGTCGAGGATCCCAGGGGTTGGATTTTTTTTTATATTTTCGACTAGTTCCCCGGAAAACATAGTTCTGAAGGCTGACCAGTCCGTCGCTGGTTTTTTCTAGCACCTTAAAAGAAGTTACTTTTTTAATGATAACATCCTTAATATGTCGATTACCCATAAAAATAAGACGATAGGAAAACAATGGAAAGCTGGCGTAAACGCCAGGTTAGTGCTCAAGGGGTTAAAAGACACGTCTGTCTGTCTTGACATAAAACATTGGATAAATCGACTGAATGCTTTTTTGTAGCCAATGCCATAGACAACAATTGATATGACGGAGTCTTTTTTCCTTGTCAAAAGTATACGGTTCACCTGATTGTAAGCCGTCACTATAGTCTATAGACATCTGCCGATAGAACTGAACACTCGATACTTTGGAAAAGCTGTCTATTTAATGTTCAAAACTTCTTAATTTTAGCGTTCCGTAAAAAAAAAAGTGAAGAATATATGAAGACGTAATCGTTTGTTTTTTTTTTGTTCAAATAAACGGTTTTGGTCGTATTTGTTTTGTTTTTTATATTGCAAACTTCGTACTGTCAACGCCGGATAGAACAGCGCTAGGTATGAAATGATCTTAGGGCCATTGCACGGACGAGGCCCGGTGGGCTTGCCGCTGGGGGCGACGCGGTGGCATGCTAACGCAATCCCGTATCGCCCCCATCCCAAATGCGACGGGCGGCCCCGGGGTGTTTAGTGGGTATTTCCGGACGCTTCACGTTCGGGCGAGTCCCACACTGACACGGAGTTGTCCCTCCGTGCCCCCTTACCTATTGCATTGGGGGACTTCGGTCTCTCACTAATGCAATAGGTAAGGGTAGTGCGTAAACGCATTCCCCTCGTCAAAAAAAAAAAGGTATAAAATGATTTTAAATGTAATCCCAGTTAAAAAGGAAAGAAGATTATCATCTAGAGCTGTTGTCAAAGGAATGGACGAAGAAACGTCTAGAACTAGAGTGTAGACTGAGTAAAGGTATCGAACAGTGCCGGAACCTAGCCGGGGACCTGAGCCGGGCCACTGACGACTTCCGGCTGAGGGGATACCGGAACACGGAGAGGGAGAGAAAGGTTATCACTTATATACATATATAAGTAATAACAATTATTGAAGTGTCTGCCTGTAATATCCAAACATTTTTCTTTACTAAACACATGTAATGTATATATGACCACAATCTCACCTGATATTAAGTGACGATGTGGTCCAGTATGGTAAACACACTAAGCCTGGGTACTGGTTCTCAAGCGATGCCGCTAGAACAAAATTATTGGTATTTGGTGACAGGTTTTCAAACTTGAGGGTGGTAGCTACCCAGACGGCCCTGCCATAATGCTATGGCTTCCTCACGATGTTTTCCTTCACCAAAAGCCAATTTTAGAGTTTGATAGGTGGGATCGAACCCGTGTCGATTGTTGCGGAATTCGGCCGCACTACTCACTGCGCCATCGTCGCTTCAAAATAAATAATACGATAGCAATGAGGGCAATGCTTGGAACTTCAGCTCGTGATCGAATCAGGAACGAGGACATCCGTAGAAGAATCAAAGTAACCGACATTGCCCAAAGAATTGTTAAACTTAAGTGGCAGTGGGCCGGGCACATTGCTCGCAGAACCGATGCCCGATGGTGGTGACGGGTTCTCGAATGACTGCCACGCACCGGAAGGCGTAGCGTGGGTTGGCCCTCCTCATAGAAATATTAAATTGCATAATATTCATTCTAATAAAAACACTTCGAAATTGTAAATGTCCATCCATTCAACCAAAATATGTCCACTGTTGGAGATAGGTTTTCCTCAAAGATCTCCACAACGATCGGTTTTGCGGCACTCGCATCCATCGAAATCCCGCAACCTTGTGCTCCGATTTAGGTACACGGCAGCCATTCTAGAACCCGTTGGCTCCATCTGGCATCGGTTCTACGACCACGTGACCAACCCATATACATAAGTTTAGCAATTCTTCAGACAACGCCCATTATTTTAGCTCTTCTGCGGATCTCATCTCTGATTCAATCACGAGCATTTTCCTTTGGGTAGCTTTGCCCTATGTTAATTGCAGTATAAATATATGAACTATATCTATAAATAAAACAATTGGAAGAAACGAAAATATCATTATTAGCTCAGCTATAAAAATAAGAAATTTAGTTGGTTGTGACTTTATCTCTTCTATGAACGCTCTAAATATATAAGTCTTTACTGTCTGTCTATATAAAATAGATTAATAAATTAGTTGTTAACCTTTATGAGTATTGAAGTAGGTTCGAATCTCATAAAAACCACATATTGTTGTGGCAAAAACTGGAGACCGGGATTTAATATGGCTCCAATGGTTAATTTGCTGTAACAGTTGCTAGACGCTAAGAAAGCTTTAGAATCGCATTACACGGCGAAGTACCAAGAACTTAGGGAAGCCTCGCAGAAGATGGAAGACGATATGCACCACCAGATTAAACTGAAGGACATGAGGATCGAAGAGCTGGAGCTGAGGGTGATGCAGTTGGAGAAGGAAATCGACGTGCATAAGGTGAGAGATCAGTGCATCTATATAAATCCTAGGTTCTCAACGTGCGTGTAACACATCCCCTTGCGGAAGTAGAAGACCCGGAGAAAATTAGCGGGAATCAAGATAGCGCAGAGGGGGCGTGGGCAGATTAAAAAAAGGGCAAACAAATTGAAATGGGGGACTCTAGAAAAATACATATTCTCAAAGCGGGCTGTGAAATAAGATTGAGAAACTGTAATGTAGATTTGTCTTAGATCCTCTACAGGTTGACAATCCGGTTCCAGCTTGGTCTGATAATCCATCGTGTAATTTTCTTGGCAATAAATTCTCGCAGTGTTATAAAACTCCATTATCTAGAATTCCTTTTTTCTTATTTACTCTAACAGATAAAATCACTTGCACAAATCTGCACTAGTTTTTCGATCTCCTCGTAATTTGGTCTATATATCATGACTTATTATACTGAAATATATAATGTATATTAAAATTAAGATTTAAAATATATGTATGATACTAGTTGTGTGCCCGCGGCTCCGCTCGCGTTTCATATGTTCTCCATTACGTTTCCATTTCTTTTGTACTAAGATAAAGTAGAAACATTTCTGATAAATTTAAACGCTTGCCCGTAAAACTGTGCATTTAATTTGATTTTTTTTTTTTACGTGGAACCCTAATTATCTTCGTAAGTCCAAAGTAAAACTAGTTTAGATATTATGTTTATTAAAATCTATTTCACGGTTTGTACTTTTGCGTCTTATTCGTTCTAGAATAATCTAAGGAAGTGCGAGAAGGAAGCCGAGGGCAAATACTCTGGTCTGACGAAGGATCAAACCGCAAGCCTTATACAGGAGTTGGTAAGTGTTGATACTGAAATCAATATGTCTCATCTCTCACCATCATTATTGTAACGAGGAAATTAACTTATTCGAATGCATCTCTTAGGGTCAATTTTTTGATTTGTGGTTAACTCGAGAAATGGTCAGATTTGTAACAAATGGTTAAAATAATGCCCTGATACGTTTTTTTGAAACATGGTTAAGCTAACCATTTGTCAAAAATGTGACTATTTGTTACAAAATTTAACCATTCAGCTCAGTCGGGTTAGCAAGATGGCGGATGGTTAACTCCAGTGCGAACAGCTATTTCATTGCTTTTGTGTAACGTTTGAAGTAGTTAATTTGAAGTTTCATTATGTAACATTAATTTATATAAAATAATTTGTTAAATAATTACAACGTGTTAATAAATTGCTATTTATTATCTTTTTCGTAATATATTTGTTTATGAATTTTGTTTTTCATAAGAATTCAGTATTCCATTATGTATAGTATATCAAGTTCGTACAAATATTTATTTGGCTTGTAAAATATATTAAATCCAAGAATTTAATTATAAAATCAAAGAATATTTTAGACAAGACGAAATAAAAAAAAGCTAATATCATTACAAATCTATCACAAGAAATAATAATGGACACAGATGTTCGAGAGTAGCTCGACCCTTTGTTTCTTGTAATGTTTGTTCGACAACTCGAATTATGGACCCTGACACATTTTACTCGGAATGATCATACAAAAAAAATTACCGGAATCAAAAGTATTCTATTATACAGTTCATTTTACTGGCAACATAAATAACTATTGCTAAATTTAACCATAGTAGATTTTGTCATCAAAAAACGCATTGTGATTATAACCATTGGTTTGTGTAATAGTAATAGTAAAATTGACAAATGGATATAGTAACTTTGACTAAGGATCAAAAAATTGGCTCTTAGGTGCTTATTTGGAAGGTATAAGTTTAAACTTTAAAGTGGTTAAGTTAGTACAGTTTTTTTCCGTTGGGCAATCAGTTGTAGGTATAAGACAGCGCTTACGTCAAACTTACACAGGGCTAATGGGGGGTGTAGTTATAATCAATATAAAATACGATATTTTCTATAGAAACATATCGTTTGCGTCCCGACCCGCCTACTCTGTTAAAACGATTATCGATTAATTATAACTAAAATTAACGCTAACGGGAATATCTGTCTGTAATTACAATGGATAATTACAACGACAGCTACCGCTCATAGTAAATGACATTTATATCGAAAATTAATTCACTCTATTTAGGCCTTTAGGTCGTCCAAGTATCGCGTAAAAAGAATTTTAGTTATTTTTGATATATGAAAATATCTATGTTGAATAGTCTGTGGTGTGTCATATTACTAACCTTCTTCCCTACCTATAATTCCGTAAGCATCATATTGAAAGAAAAAATAAATGAAAATTAATAAGCGGATATTCTTCATTGCGTAATCATAATTCAACAGATGTATATTATATAGTAATACACAGCTTTATATAGAAATAAATTTTATTTCTATTTTTAATACAGAACTTGTTACAGACGACATATTGTGTCGTATATAAAACAAAAGATAAAAAGGAAAAAGAAACCAGTATTACTAGAGTAAGAAAAATACAATACACTTATTTATGGCAGTTGCCAAATTAAAAAAACTAAAAATATATATGTTCATGAATTGAACATAGTTGGGCCGGGCAAGAAGCCATGCTACTATGATTCAAACATACAAAGAAAAAATAATTACTAAGTGATTAGCAACTTAAAAACTAATTATAAATAACAAATATTATCCTAATTAACAGGCAATGGACACAAATTGGAAATAGAACGCCTATATATTTTGTTATTAAATTTTACCTCCGCTACTCTTACATTATTATCACTACCTGGAAAAACCTTAATTATACGACCAACAGGCCAATTTAGAGGTGAAGTGTTTAAAAACTCTTTACAAGAACAAGATCACCTTCATTTAAATTAGGGGAATCATATTTCCATTTGGGACGACTTTGTAGTTGAGTAAGATAGTCATTTGACCAAGTTTTCCAAAAATCTTGTTTTAGTTTGGTTACAACTGTAACTGCAACTGTATTAAATTCTTCATAAGTCAAGCATAGATTACCTACTACTCTCTTTAGGTGATACTTTACGCTCTTGACCCCTGCTTCCCACAGACCACCAAATTCTGGTGAATAACTAGGAATAAACATAAACTTTATATAATTTTTATTACAAAAATTGTGCACAGATTTTCTATGCTCTTGTGAACTTTGTAAGTTATATAACTCTTTTAATTGATTCTCAGCACCTTTAAATGTCTTAGCATTATCACAAAAAATCTTTGTGGGCATACCCCGCCTAGAAATAAACCTGTTAAAACATGCCAAGAAAGTCTCAGTAGTAAGATCAGAAACAACCTCTAAATGAATTGCCTTTGTTACAAAAACACACAAAGAGAGCAATATACCCCTTTGTTACAAGTGGCTTTCGGATTCTAGCAACCTTGATATTGAAAGGACCGCAAAAATCTAAACCAACATGTTGAAATGGCCTAGCAGTTGTAATTCTTTCAGCTGGAAGGGAACCCATGAGCTGCTTTGCAGTTTCAGCCTTTAAACGTATACATTTTATACATCTATACAATATCTTTTTAACCTCTCGTATACTACTAATTATCCAGTATTTTTGAGAAAGAGAACCAAGTACCAACCTAGGGCCAGCATGTAATAATCTGAGATGCTCTTTCTCAATAATCAAAGAGGTTATGTTACAATTTTTAGGAAGTATTATAGGGTGCATTTTATCATACGAAATGCCTGCATTTTGCAGTCTGCCCCCCACACGTAACAAACCAAACGCGTCAATATAAGGATATAGGCTAGCTTGGTTGGTTTTAATTTTTCTTTCAGAAAGAATACAGTTTAATTCTTCAGCAAAGTGCTGTTTTTGTATAAAGCGAATAGTAACTAAAAGAGCTTGATGTAATTCATTAGGGCTTAATGATTGATCAACAACTACTTTATCATTCTTTAAAGCATTATTATAAAATCTGTATATGTATGCAATTATTCTTTGAATTGTATTTAAATTTGAAAATTTTTCAAAAACACCAAAAGGCATTATCTTTCCCATTACTTGAAAATAACAAGGAATTTCCTCTTTTTCGAGAATATCAGGAATAGATAAATTATATGATATATTTTTATGACAAAAATCTGTGTTTAATAAATATTGTGGGCCATGCCACCATAGAGTATTTGCTTGTAAATTCTCAGGCTCTATACCTCTTGATAATATATCAGCAGGATTATCACAGGACTTTACATAGAACCAAGAAGATTTTTGTGTAAGTTCAACAATTTGCTGAACTCTATTATTAACATAGATATTAGATTTTATTTTATTAGAGTGTATCCAGGCCAATACTATTTGTGAATCACTATACAAAAAAATTGAATGAGTAAATCTCATGGTAAGTACTTTACTGACTCTACTAGCTAAACGTGCCAATAACAATGCACTATTTAATTCTAACTGAGGTATGGTAAGAACTTTTGATAGAGGAGCAATCCGAGACTTTGAACACAATAAGTTACTCTCAATTATTCCATTAGTTTTTATTATTCGTGCATAAATACAGCAACCATAGGCTTTCTGTGATGCATCAGCATAACCTACTAATTCTATGGATAAAAAATCCTGACATTTGATTGATCTTGGTACAGAAATTTTATTCATTAACCTTAAGCTATTATGAACTTTTTTCCATTGTTTCAATTGGTTGGGAGGTAGAATACAGTCCCATCCTATCTTTAATAGCCACAAATCTTGCATAATCAATTTAGCTACAACTATGATTGGACCAATAAGACCTAAAGGATCAAAAATTTTACTTATGTAGCTAAGTATATTTCGTTTTGTTTCTAAGATTTCACTCTCACATTGTGGAGTCTGAAAATAAAAACTATCTAAAATAATATTGTATTTTAGACCAAGAGTTTTCATTATTTTATCTGTATTCAAATTAATATCTTCAAAATATTTGTCCTGTTGAGGAATGTCCTCAAGAACTGAAGGACAATTAGAAGCCCATTTGTGTAATTTAAAACCGGCTAGTTTCAATAAGTCTATTAACTGATTCTTTAACAAGTTAATATCTTCTAAGTTATCAATTCCAGAGATTATGTCATCTACATATGTATTAGAAATAATAACACTAGCAGCAAGAGGATATTTATGTCTATAATGGTTTGCGAGTTCAACTAAACAGCGAGTAGCTAAAAACATGGAAGACTTTAATCCATAGGTAATTGTCTGTAACTGCAAGCAGATAATGGGTTTCCTAGGGTCATCCCTCCATAGTATATTCTGGAGGCTAGTATGGTGACTGTTAATAAAAACAGATCGAAACATCTTCTCTATGTCACATATTATTGTATATAAGTAAGTTCGAAAGAGAAGAAGTATATCAAAAAGCTCACTTTGTACTATGGGCCCATTCAACATGACATCATTTAATGATATTTTATTTCGTGATTTCATACTACCATCGAAAACCACTCGTAACTTAGTAGTCTTGCTGTCTTCATTGAAAACTGCATGATGAGCTAAAAAATAAACAGAACCACTATTAATATCATATGAATTAATATCTACCTCCTTAGCATGTCCCATGTTTATATACTGTTCTATAAAATATTTATATTTTTCTAATAATGTAGGATTTTTCTTAAACCTTTTTTCTAAGTACAAAAATCTTTGTAAAGCGACAGAAAATGAGTCTCCTAGATCTAATTCCTGTATAGGCGAAATTAGTGGGATATCTACATAAAATCTGTTATTTAAAAAACAGACAGATTGCTGAAACATAGTCTCAGATTTTTTAAACTCATCAGTAACCCTAACCACGGGTTCAGGTAAATTTTCTACTAACCAAAATCTTTCCATTACATTTTCCAACTTTTTTTCATCACAAATAACTAAATTTGATACTAAGCTACTAGGAGATACTTCTGTGTTTTTATATGATTCAAATGTACCAGCAACAACATAACCAAATACTGTATTTTGTAATACAGGGCCATTTAAAATCTTTACACAATCATTTAATAATGATTTGAAATAAATATCAGCTCCCAATAATATTGAAATTTCAGAAGGAATATTAAAATCTTTATCTGATAATTGAATGTTTTTTGGAATATTAAATTGTGAAATATCAATATATTTTTGAGGTAATTTTGAAGTAATAACATCAACTACATAGCATGTGACATTATAATTAATATCTTCTATATAACAGGAATTAATAAGCAAACTAACAGCTTGATTTACCTTTAAAGTATTGCCAGCTATGCCCATAATACTAGTTGACTGTAAAGCTGGATTTAAATTTAATTTTTCAACAAGCGCTTTAGTTACAAATGAGACTTGACTACCACTGTCAAGCATGGCTCTTACTTCTAAATAACGACCATATTTATCAACTACTTTTACCTTCACAGTTGGTAACAAAACATTACATTGTTTAATATTATTGTAGTTTGAACATAGTGATACAGAAGTCTCTTTATCATCTTCATTATGAAGTAGTGTATTATGAGCTTTCTTACATATTTTACATTTAAATTTAAATTTACAAATATTATCAGAGTGAACTCTTAAACAAATATTGCATAATTTGTTATCAATAACAAAAGAAAGTCTGTTCTCAATAGGAGTCATTTTAAATTGAGGACAATTAAATATTAGATGGTTTTTCTTACCACAAAAAGAACATACCAGCTGAGAAGAAACTGAAAGATTAGTAACTCGCACTGACTGTTTAAATTTAGTGTCATTTAAGTAAGGTTTTTGACAACCACTATCTTCCAGTGCTCTTGCACGCTTTTCCAGGTATCCCAAAAACTCCAGCATTGTTGGTAGAATGTCCAGATCCCTATCAAGTTGGTAGGCTCGATTGGTATACATATCCATCTTTCTTGATAAAATACAAATTAAAATCCGATCCCAGCTATCAACTGGTTCATCTAAATTTTTCAAAGAATGTAATTGATGTTGTATATTAGAAACAAACATCCTTATGGAGGCTGCAGTTCCTTTTTGCATGGGTGGAATATCCAGTAGCAAGTTGATATGGTTACTAATTATTCGAGATTTATTGTCATAGCGCTTCAAAATTAATTTCATTGCTTCCTTATATGACTTATTTACTAAAGGTAGGTTAATAATTAAAGAAAGTGCTTCATCAGCTAAATATCTTCGTAAATAGAACAATTTTTGGACATCAGATAAAGAACTGTTGGTATCAATAACAGCTAGAAACAATTCATAAAACGGTTTAAATTTCGTATAATCTTTACCGTCGAAGGTTGGAACCTCCACATCTGGCAGCTGTGAATTATATGTACTTGCAGCTTGCTGATCGCTTCCTGTACGCAATTTTATATTTTCATTTATTTTGGCGAGGGCGTCGTAATATTTTTCCTCTAAAGCACCGACATCTTCAGTGTCTTCGGGATCAAGAATTAAAATATCTTGCTGCACGTCTTCATATGCTTTTAAAACTGAAAATAATTTGTCGCGACGAGCTTCAAGCATCTCAATTGTGACTGAAGTTATACTTGCTGAGTTAATAAAATTTTCGATTCGTGATACCGCTCCCTTAAATTGGGAACGCATTACCTTTAGCTTTTTTAGGTCCGCCATTTTATTTTTTACACACAATTTGTGTGTGGCTGCGCTGAGACAATTTGCCCCATACAAATATCTCCAATAGCACCGATTCAATCAATAAATTGATTTTAACTCGAAGGACCACAAGCATGTATATTATATAGTAATACACAGCTTTATATAGAAATAAATTTTATTTCTATTTTTAATACAGAACTTGTTACAGACGACATATTGTGTCGTATATAAAACAAAAGATAAAAAGGAAAAAGAAACCAGTATTACTAGAGTAAGAAAAATACAATACACTTATTTATGGCAGTTGCCAAATTAAAAAACTAAAAATATATATGTTCATGAATTGAACAACAGACACCACTACCATAACCAGCCCCCCCCCCCCCCCCGCCAGTCCTCTTCGAGCGCCGACGTCATTAGAAATAAGCAAGACAAAGTGACCCTCCCCCTCCCCAATTGATGCATACGTGATGTGATACTTGAACGATCCCTTACCTTTGCAGTCGGTTGCGAGTATATAGGGGGGTTTGATTCTAGCGCTGCTTAGAGGAGAAACTGGAGAGTGCGGTACAATCGAAAGCGTTCTTCAAGGAACAGTGGGGCAGAGCGCTCAGGGAACTGCATTTGCTCAAACTGAGCACCAGGAGGCAGATGCTCACTCAGCTCAAACAGGACAGGCGGCAGCTTGGAGATATGGGGTTCGTACTACTACCATTATTTAAAACTGAGCTCGATTTCTTAAAAAAATATTAAATGTCAGTTTGCAAATATAACATTGTAAATTGACGCTATCTGTTATTATGTATTTACATGAAACTAAATATTATCAATATAAATGTCCGATTGATATTTAAAAAAAAACTAAGTATCCAGGTAAACTTAGAAATTAAAGCCTTACCTCTACATATATGTAAACTTTTATTCAGATTGATACAGACGATCCAGAAAAATCAATTATATAAATAGATATATATACAGAATTGCACGCTTAATGTTGGCGCCGTAGATTTGGTGATAGAACTGGTTTCTCGTTGTGTTGTCCTCTTTGGTCAGCGACGTAATTATGTGTGTTCTTCAGCGAGCGTCGTAGTTGTATAGGTGCTCTTTGGTCAGTGACGCAATTATGTGTGTTCTTCAGCGAGCGTCGTAGTTGTATAGGTGCTCTTTGGTCAGCGACGCAATTATGTGTGTTCTTCAGCGAGCGTCGTAGTTGTATAGGTGCTCTTTGGTCAGTGACGCAATTATGTGTGTTCTTCAGCGAGCGTCGTAGTTGTATAGGTGCTCTTTGGTCAGCGACGCAATTATGTGTGTTCTTCAGCGAGCGTCGTAGTTGTATAGGTGCTCTTTGGTCAGTGACGCAATTATGTGTGTTCTTCAGCGAGCGTCGTAGTTGTATAGGTGCTCTTTGGTCAGCGACGCAATTATGTGTGTTCTTCAGCGAGCGTCGTAGTTGTATAGGTGCTCTTTGGTCAGTGACGCAATTATGTGTGTTCTTCAGCGAGCGTCGTAGTTGTATAGGTGCTCTTTGGTCAGTGACGCAATTATGTGTGTTCTTCAGCGAGCGTCGTAGTTGTATAGGTGCTCTTTGGTCAGCGACGCAATTATGTGTGTTCTTCAGCGAGCGTCGTAGTTGTATAGGTGCTCTTTGGTCAGTGACGCAATTATGTGTGTTCTTCAGCGAGCGTCGTAGTTGTATAGGTGCTCTTTGGTCAGCGACGCAATTATGTGTGTTCTTCAGCGAGCGTCGTAGTTGTATAGGTGCTCTTTGGTCAGTGACGCAATTATGTGTGTTCTTCAGCGAGCGTCGTAGTTGTATAGGTGCTCTTTGGTCAGTGACGCAATTATGTGTGTTCTTCAGCGAGCGTCGTAGTTGTATAGGTGCTCTTTGGTCAGCGACGCAATTATGTGTGTTCTTCAGCAAGCGTCGTAGTTGTATAGGTGCTCTTTGGTCAGCGACGCAATTATGTGTGTTCTTCAGCGAGCGTCGTAGTTGTATAGGTGCTCTTTGGTCAGCGACGTAATTATGTGTGTTCTTCAGCGAGCGTCGTAGTTGTATAGGTGCTCTTTGGTCAGCGACGCAATTATGTGTGTTCTTCAGCGAGCGTCGTAGTTGTATAGGTGCTCTTTGGTCAGCGACGTAATTATGTGTGTTCTTCAGCGAGCGTCGTAGTTGTATAGGTGCTCTTTGGTCAGCGACGCAATTATGTGTGTTCTTCAGCGAGCGTCGTAGTTGTATAGGTGCTCTTTGGTCAGTGACGTAATTATGTGTGTTCTTCAGCGAGCGTCGTAGTTGTATAGGTGCTCTTTGGTCAGCGACGCAATTATGTGTGTTCTTCAGCGAGCGTCGTAGTTGTATAGGTGCTCTTTGGTCAGCGACGCAATTATGTGTGTTCTTCAGCGAGCGTCGTAGTTGTATAGGTGCTCTTTGGTCAGCGACGCAATTATGTGTGTTCTTCAGCGAGCGTCGTAGTTGTATAGGTGCTCTTTGGTCAGTGACGTAATTATGTGTGTTCTTCAGCGAGCATCGGAGTTGTATAGATGCTCTCTGGCGAGCGATTAGTATGAGAGTGTCCGCGCCGGTCACTTATTCCGCCTCGCGGCGATGTGGTGGTACACGTACACATTAATTACATCACTCCTCATTGAAGTTCCTTCAATCCTGATTCGAGATTTTCGAGAATCGCTTCGTGACGAAGCGACTATATGACACCTAAATGGCATTACCGCATCTGGAGGGGGTGGGGGGGGACATTTTTCATTATGATAAAACTATACGATGTACATAATTATTGTTCGGACCGCTAATAGATGTAAAAACCACACAAATATTATATGTTAAATATTAGGTTATGTTAATAATTTCAAATAACAAATTATTAAAGAGTTTTTCTGAATGTTGTACGGCAGTCCTCATAGCTGCTTAGTCTTTTTTTGTATATATATAAAATTCTTATTATATTTTACAGTCTTGATACAATAGAAGATGAAGAGAAGACTGATACAAACCAATACATGGAGGACGTTAATAAGTTGAAAGACGATTTTTATGTAGATCTATTAGCGAACACTCCCGCTTTAGAAACACAATCTATTATAAGTAAGTATTTATTCTATATCTAGTTCTAGAACATATAGAATTACACACTTCATTACCTTTAAAGAATTGGAAATATAAATTAAATAATTTATAACATAAAAGCATAATAAATAATTAATACAATTAAAAAAAAACAAATGTTAACGGAACTTCCTGCTGAAGTGAAGTTCTGAGGGCACTCAGGCGCAAAAAGTAACTAGGTTACCAAAGTGGTATGAACCTGTAATAAAATTCTCCGGAATTTACGTGGCGGTTCCGGCGGTTACGTGCGCTGACACGCAACTATACGCGGTTGATACGGTAAGATCCTATTCATGCTAGTGATGTTATCGTCTGGGTCGGTCAAGATGTTACGCGGTCGTCGTATCTCTGTGGGGCTTTCGGGTCGGTCAAGATGTTACGCGGTCGTCGCATCTCTGTGGGGCGTTCGGGTCGGTCAAGATGTTACGTGATCATCACATCTTTGGGGGGCGTTCGGGTCGGTCAAGATGTTACGCGGTCGTCGCATCTCTGTGGGGCGTTCGGGTCGGTCAAGATGTTACGTGATCATCACATCTTTGGGGGGCGTTCGGGTCGGTCAAGATGTTACGTGATCATCGCATCTCTGAGGGGCGCTAGGGTCGGGCGTGTACGTGACGACTTGCACTATGAGGGAGGGGTTTGGGAGTGTCTCTGCGCGTTCGAAGAAAGCACGACACAGGGTCTTTAAAAACGGACTTGATGGTGGTCAGGTACACTATGGTATTTATAACTCAGTACAAAGTGGGATGTTCTATAATATATCAATTTTGTATACATTATGTTACTAGTTTCATATTTAATTTGTTCGGACAATAATCCGAGAATTTTTAAATTAACAGTTAAATGGCGCTACATGAAAGTTATTATTTGCATATTCAGTCTTAGATTTATGTATTTTCAATCATAACTATAACAGAATTTGAATAAAAGCAATAATATATCTGTTTATTAATACGTAAGATTTAAATTTTTAAACGAAATGAACACTGTCAGCGACAAATGAAGTTAAATATGAGGGCTGCCAATTATCCGGCAATTGCCGTGTTTTACGGGAAAAAGAAAACGGTGTACGGCAGAACAATGGTTACCGTATCCTAAAACACGGCAATCAGAACAAAAGCGCAATCCACGTGCATTAAGTTGCGTGTAACAGCTAATCCACAATAAAATCGCACATAATAAATATACTACACTAATTGACGACACTCTTTATACTTAGTCGAATAGTGCAAGTGATATGGATAGAAAACTCGTAACATGTAAAACGATAACGGTGAAATCGAAGTTTTAAAAACAGCTCGTCCTTACTGCTCGCGAAACTGAATGAAGTGTCAAGATAGTGCGGAAGGGCACATCACTTTCACTTCGTGCTAAATTGCCTCGTTTCAGACGACGTCCGATTATTGTCAGTTTTTACCCCCGAGTTTACTTGAAATTTTCCGAGGTTTTACGCAAAGCGTCGTAACTAACACTACTGTGTTCATTTGGGCTCACACCTAGATGCACAAAATGCTCACTCATAAGACGCCAGAGTGTGCACATTGCAATAACTGGTGTCAATTGAACATAATCCATTATTTATTTATTCGGGAAACACGCAGTTAATAAAATACACATATGGAATTGCATAACGAGATTACATAAACCAGTCAAGTTTCCACTAAAATTATATTTAATGAAAGTAAATATAACAATACTAATGCCTCTATCATTACAACCTATAATATTATGGCAAACACTAGAAGTTTAAAACTATTTTCAGTCATTTTTAAAGGAACTGTTGGGGCAAATATATTATGTTTATTAAAAATCTTATTATATATATATCGCACGAACGAAATAAATATGTGTTCTTCACATATCTCGTTCGTGCAACAGGGATTTTAAAAAGTGAGTGGTTTCTGGCATTTTACCCTAAAATTAATTTGACTAACAAGAAACGGGGAATCAATAAAATATCTAAGAATTTTAAATAAATTAATTTGATCTCTCACTATTCGACGATTAGTAAGTGAAGGCAGATGTGGCAAAGGTTCATTTGACAAATTAAATTTAAACGTTAAGTGTCTAATAAATCGATTTTGTACACTTTTCTATAAGGATTCCAAATTATTGAACTATATTCTAATATAGAATGAACCAAAGCATTATAAAGAGGTATTAGAGTAGTTGGTTGCTTAAAATCTCTCCCATTATGTATAACGAACAGACGCCGACGAATAATATCCTCTCGAGGTTGCATGAGTGTGTGGTAACATATGTATTTCGTAACTTTGAGATGTTAAATATGTATTAAGAGGACATGTGGTCGAAAAAGTAGGTATTTCAGAAATCTATTGCTATAGCGTTGCGCCCCAAAGAAATAATAGAGACAAATGCAGCTCGGGCTGATTTTACAGTATGCAAAATATATTAAAACATCACTTCGTAGTACCCTATTTCCTCCGCCAAAACTAAACCGATTTTAATTTTCGTTCAGTTTTAGAATAATAAAAACTTTGTCTATGGCTTGTACGTTTTGCTTTTTTAAATTTTATCCATCAAGTTTGTTTGACGAACGTGTGAAAATGACGGTACAAATAGAGCATTTTCGTCATTTTCAAAGGATCCTAGTTTCTACAATAACTAATTTATGGAAAAGGGATGGAAAAAAAATCAAAACGTACGGGCATGAAGGTGGTGGATATATATTATTTGGTATAAAATATTTACCACAATGCTATTATCCAGGGAGCAAACGGGGGACTACGTTTATATGGAATAAATGCCGTTAGGATATCCTCTTAATCAAATATATAATATATCACTATTCTTAAGCTGACTGTAAAACAATTTTTAACGCAGTAAATATGATCATAACGAAATAAAATCATCGCTTCCACTATAAAAACACGTTGCTTACAAACTGTATTATAAAATATAACTCAATCAAATTGCAACAATTTTAAACCAACCAAAAGAGTACTAAATTACATGAAAGGTAGTAGCTGAAAATATTAATTTAATACAGAAGTAGAAATAAGCATATTATAATGATTGTTATATAGACTTATAAATTATTACTAATTATGAATACCCATACAGGCTAATAACGTTATAATATAGAAAATTAATCGCGTATAACATCCACAAGTTTGATTACTGAGACTCACGTCACTGAGACGAATTGGGCAAGCTTTTTACCATATATTTGTACTCTGTGAGGTAAACTCTTAAACGAAAACTTAAAAAAAAAAACGTTATGCAGCCAGAATACAGTGACAAACTAACTTGAAGATGGGAGCGCTACTCAGGAGGGCATTATTAGAAAATGCCCTACCACTATGCCGTGGGTTCCTCACAATGTTTTCCTTCACCGAAAGCTAAATCCAACCGGCACCACCAACTGAGCAATCATTGCTTCTGGTTTTGAATCAATAAGTATGGTATATTTTTAATTACAGATAACACTGAACGGGACGTTTTTGATATATATAGCGACTCTAAGTGAGTATTCTTTAAATACTAGGTTCTCAACGTGGGCGATAACGCCCCCTTGTGGTAGTAGAAGAACCAGATAAAATTAAGGGTGGAGGAGGCGTGGGTAGATCAAAACATATAGTCTAAAAAAGGCTAACAAATGAAGTTAGGGGACTATAAAAAAAAACATATTATTAGAGTGGTGCCGTGAGCAAAATAAGGTAGATATACTGTGGTTTCAATCATTAATAAAATATCCAAACTCTTATTTGCTCTTTAAGTTTACTTACTTTTCCTATATACTCATATATATTATTTAACGCAACAATATATATATATATATATATATATATATCACATAATATATGTGATTTAAAAAAAGACCATGTAAATCGGACAGATAGACGTTGCCTTTTTTATACAGGTGACTTAGAAATCAATGGCAATAATTAAATGGAATCTTATAATTATGATTGCTAAAAAGTACAAAGCAAAAAATAATATAGTAAAAGAATTAATTAAACTAAAAATATATATTTGTAAAAGTATCAAAACCGTGCGATGCGTATTCGGCGGACAATGACCCCACTCGCGCTCGCGCACATCAGCTGATAATTTTACCAACATGGTTACTAGGGCATGGATCGCTGCAAAACGGCCATGGCTTTTTTAATTTATGCGGAATTTATAATGCCTATTTAATGTTTTCATTTTAATATTCTTTTCAGTAAACATTAAAAAAGAATTCTGAATATAATTACAAACTCCATTTAATTATTGTCATTATTTTCGATTTCGCCCTGTATAGTATTTGTTTTTTATTACAGGCGTGCACCGAAAAATCCAATGAACGATAAACTAAACTTGTTAATTTCACAACGCGATTCGCTCATACAGTGTGAGAATCCGGATGAAGAGTTAGTTCAGCAACTAAACCAAGAGATAAGAAGTATGCTTCTCAACTGTGGTAGTTGATATTATAGAGCTTTGCAACTTGACAATGATTTCTTTCCACTCATGTATACGTATTTTAGTTTTTATAGGTTAGTTTAGTTATCCCTATTGGTTATCCCAACAAAAAAAATTGAGAATTGTATGAAATTAATAATTTTAAACAAATATACTGTTTTGTTTTATTTAAATTAACCTTGACTCTATTAGCTTGTCTTAATTATATTAGCATAGTTGTATAGGTGACTTCGAAGCTCCGGCCATCGACGAAGTATTCGACCGCATAACCAACTGACCCATCATCGCTTTAAAATTTCTTCAATAAAAATTACCTATTAGTTACAGTTACTTAAAGTAAAGTAAAGTCTTCTCACGTGGGTACGTAAGTACACACTTATTCATTTATGTAACCAAATTCGCTAGAATCCAAAACCGTAAAACAGGTATGGGCAACCTTTGACATAGGGATTGCAATGAGAATTGACAAAATATACAAGAACTGTAAGAAAATGTAATACATAATGTCTAGGTTAAGTAAGTTAAGTTTAAGTTAAATATAAGTTTGTATAAAAGATAGGAAAAACAAAAGAAAGACAAAAAATAGCGACAAAAGAAATAAAGAAAAAAGGAAAGACATAAGAGGCAAAAGAACCAGCCTAACAAAGAAAAAAAGGGGAATTGGGGGGAACTGTTGTATTTTATTTAAAACCCGTTGATGCCAAAGTCCCTGTTCATGTCAGGAGGCCTGTAAAAAAAAAAAAAAATCTTTGACATGTTGAGGGCCAAACTTTAGCGTGCAAATACGTTCGCGAGCCGCGTTTAACAGTACTTATTGCGTTTTAAAGTAGTGATAATACTTTTTGCGATAGATATTAGACATGAAATAATAAGACAATGTTATTATAGTACAATTGATTAAATTAAAAAAATAAAATTTAGAAAAATGGTTCATTATAATTAAATCGTTAAATTTGCAATTGATACAAACTACGAAAGTTAAATACACCGAAATCAATGAGACACTTGAGCTTGAATTTGGGACACTACTCCATCGATATTTGGATTAATTCCACTGATACAAAGACGTAAAGAATTTTCCAAATTATCGTCAGTCAGTCTTGTACGATGTGTTGATTTACTAACTGTCATCAATGAAAAGAATTGTTCGCATTTATAAGTACTGCCAAACGCACAAATCAATATTCTTGCGAATTATCTAAACTGCGGAAAATTATCTTTTTCTAGGTATTTTTTGTAGAAATCGCACAATTCTACGTCTTCAAATTTGGATTTTTTTCTGGAGTGAGTTTTCTTGAATCTCCATCAACTCTATTTGTAAGTGTATTGGAGCATTTTGTACATTATATTTTGTAGGAGTAGCAAATAAACTGAAACAGTCTTCCATGTTCTTGAAGTCGCTAAATCTGTTCGAAAATAGTTCCGACAGTAACTTGAGTTCTTCAGCATATTGAGCGTAAGCAAATTTTCATAAGCAGAGAGCCTATTGAATTGGCAACTGTTACCAGACAGCATCTGTGACTCCCACAAGCGTAGTTTGATCTGAAACGCTTTCAAATGGCTGTACAAATCATTTACTAACTGTCCTTGTTTTTGAAGTTTCAAATTTAAATCATTCAAATAGCCTGTAAGATCGACCAGAAATGCTAAGTCACATATCCATTTTGGGTCACTTAATTAAGATAGTGGTTTATCTTTTATTTTCATAAAGTCTGCTATCTCATTTCTAAGCTCGTAAAACCGTTTCAACATTTTTCTTATGCTCAGCCATCTGACTTCACAATAATATGTTACGTCGTTATATTCAGCTGATATTTCATCCAAAATGTCTTGAACTTACGATGTTTAAGCTCTCGGGATCGAATAAAGATGATGGTTTTTACTACCACATTCATAACATTCTGGAGTCGAATGGACTTAGAACAAGTTCTGTTGGTGGATAATGCAATGAAGGGCTATCAAATCATCTTTTCGCACATTTAATAACCTTTATGTAAGCCGACTATAGAAGGTGCACCATCAGTGCATACTCCAATTAATTTTGACCATGGCAAGCAAAAACTTGTGAATACCTTTTGAACTTCAATTAAAATATCCTCTCCTGTAGTGGTTCCTTTTAGCGGCTGTAAAGCAAGCGATTTCTCAGTAACAGTGAACTCCTTATCAACACCTCGAATAAACAGCTGTATCAGACAAATCGGTGCTCTCGTCTAATGCTATGGAATGGAAATGATTCAAAACCAGCCATACGGTCAGTTAATGTTGTTTTTATATCATTAGCCATCATTTCTAGACGTAGAACAACAGTCGACAAAATAATTTTTTCAAATTCATTTTTCTTTTCAGGACACAAAATACCGCAAACTTCTAACATGCACTCCTTGATAAATTCTTCTTCGGCAAATGGTTTTAATGCCTTTGCCAATTTTGAGCTAACTATAAAACTAGCTTTCACAACAGTATCAAGTTGTGTTCTTTGTTTATGAAACATTTGTTGCTGTTTTTCCAAATTTGAGGTAAGCTTCTGGATTTTGTCTGTTCTTAATTCTCCTGTCAGTTGAGTAATGCCTCATTATATTGAAGTCTTTTATTACTGGAATGGATTCATTACACAGCAAACAAATAGGTTTACCATTATGCAAGAAAAAAAAGAATTCTTCAGTATTTGGCGACAGGTTTTCAAACATGAGGGTGGTAGTGAGATATGTTGTGAGATAGCATTTGCGGTTTATTGATTTGGCGCAATTTAATCGAATATATTGCAAATGTTATTTGAATTCATTGTTAAAAATACATTTTCTGGTAAAAACATTTTATAATTTCCAACGGCACGCGCCATTTTATTGTCTATATCTCTAGATATTCATTTTAATATGTTGTAAAGGGCAGTTTTGATTAACATTAAATGCACAACGTATCTAACATATTTAATTGGATTTTAAAGCAATGATGGCGCAGCGGGTATTGTGGACAGATTCCGCGTCAATCGACGCGAGTTCGATCCCCACCTATTCGACTCTAAAATGGGCCTGAGCTTTCGGTGAAGGAAAACACCGTGAGGAAACCATAGCATGGTGATAGGGCATAATTTTCTAATTATGCCCGCCTGGGTAGCTACCAACCTCATGTTTGAAAACCTGTCGCCAAATACCTATATGTGTGTTCCGGCATCATCACTTCAGAACCAGCACCTCTAGGAATAGTATATTTACCATCCTGGACCGCATTGTCACTTAACATCAGGTGAGATTGTGGTCAAAGCAGTGAGCCTATTCCGTGTAATAAAAAAAAAGAAAAAGATATGAATAAAACTGTATTGTTTAAAATAGCTTCGTAAATAACCATTTACTTTTTTGTAATATGTAAACGATAAAACTGGTTACTTTGGGTTATCATTAGGAGATAGAAAGCTGCTACTACTAATAAATAGTTTCAGAAGCTGCTGTTAAAAACCAATACCTGTTTTAGTTTCGTTATGACAAAAATCCGCTACTACACATCGCTACCGCCAATATATTATAGAGAAGTTGAGTGAAATGGATCGTGAGGATTAAGAGAACAATACCTGTTTACCAAACAAGATTACTGTTCAAGAAAAGTGTTAATAAAATGAAATGCCACTACACCCGGCAAAACTATCTTACTTCCTCAATAGTCGTATGAATAGATACAACATTTTTGTGACTAATCATATCGCCGATTTTTCATTCTACGCAACCATTAAAAGAATCCGTGAGAATTTACACTGGCATCACCAAAAATGACAATCAATTAAAATGACGTCATGTATGTCAGCATGACCACTTTTAGTAGATCTCTATGTTTTAGTAGATTATCAGCACCAAAAGAAAGTTTACGTGCAAGATAATTTTAAATAATAAACTATATGCCAATAAATTGCTTCTTCTAAATTCCTATTTGCTCTACCTCTGAAGTGATTAGTTAATAAACAATATCTTTTTTAAATAAGGTGAAACTAAATTCTAAACTTTTTAATATTTAACAAGTTCTTTTTTAAATTTTTTTCCTTTAAAAAATTGCTCTCGCTTTGTTCTATCTTAATACGTATTTGCTTCTCGCCTAAAATACTCAGTTAATTAGAAATTACATAAAAAAAGTTGACTCACAATAGTAAATTTACTATAAAACGAAAAATACCCACTTTCTTTAAAAACTTTAGAGCTTTTAAAATTGAACTTAATTTGGTTAATACCTAATTGTTCAATGCATTAAAGAATTAATTAGTCAAGATTATTTATTTTTTTAATTTTCCAAGGCGAAAAGTATATTTGTTGTACTGGTTCTCAAACGATGACGCCGGTACACACCTGTTGGTATTTTGCGATAGGTTTTCTTACTTGAGGGTGTTAGCTATCCAGGTGGTCATTATTAGAAAATTCCCTACCGCCATGCTATGGTTTCCTCACGATGTTGTCCTTCACCGAAAGCTCAGGATGATTTTAGAGTTAGATATGTGGATTTGAACCCGCGTCCATTGACGCGAAATCCGACAGTACTATTAACTAAGTCAACATCGCTTCAAGATCTATTGTGTTTAACAAGCAGTGAAAAAGCTAATACTGATTATGAGTTTTAGGCATCCGTCAGTAAATTATATCATATTGACAATAAGCCCAAGTTTGACAACTTGAGTAAATTTGCCTAACAGAAGCAATGTGTTCCCGAGTCCAATAAGTAGGAAAGAGTACAAAGTTTCCACCTGAAACTTCCGCTTGTAATATATATTGCAAGTGATGGAAAATAAAAAAAAAAGATTGTGTTTACTTAAAACGTGTTTCATAAGTGAAACTTCTTTGGAAATGTTAAGTTTAAATCGGAAAATCAAATTATTGGTAAGAGATAGACATCAGACACTGATAAAGAAATAAGAAATATGTATGTCCACTCTCTAAAATACAACCATACGCATGCTTTGTTTTAAACTGATCAACGCTATTGATCCGAAGTTACTGTGACTCCGCTCATAGCAAGAGCCGTCGCGTACTCTACCGATCCGTTGGCTGCGAAATCGCTTCGGAGACCGCGAAACGTCCTCACCGACCCCGATGGTAAAGTCACCGCCGCAAATAGGATCTTTCCTCATCAACCGAGGAAATATGCGTGTCAGCGCCCACATCCACGAAACCGCCGTTCCCGCCGCCGGGGACAGGAGGCTAATTTTGCTCTCGCACACACACTCCGGGTCCCCCTCCGGTGGCGACCCAACACGTGTCTCGTTCCCCAACAGGGGAAGCTCTTGGCGTCACCGCCAGCGCGATACAGTGATACAGAACATGTATGAAGCATTACACGCACAACACTGCACTCACACCCTTGCACATAATACGCAGGTACATACGCGTTGGTCCTGTAAGGAAACTTTTTTATTTTTTTGTTAAAAAAAAATGTAGGGATTAGCTAGGTTTGAAATTCCGCGGGAGTTTTCTCGTTCAGGTAACGGCCAAGCCGAGTCCGTACCACTTTGATAACTCTTGTGCTAGTTATCTTTTGCGGCGGAGTGCCTTCAGCACTCGCTCCCAAAATTCAGTGAAGCTGTAAAGGCCCTTCCGGGCAACAGCGTTAGCTAAGTTAAAAAAATAATCACCGGACTTTGAGGTGAGCACTTCAGGCATTCAGCGGCGTAACCAGCGTAAGGGCACCAAAACAAGTACGAACCATGATTTGAGCAGTAGCTACAGGTAGTAAACCCGTGTTAAAAATGAGTAAGAATTTTCCACTAGCACGTATTTATGTATAGCCTTTTTATGTACGCATAAACGATCATGCTTCGGCAGAAGGAATATATTCATCACAAAGAAAATAAAATAATAAGAATAATTACATATACACTCAGAAATTTTGTCGTGTTTATTAATTTATCTCTTTCTCTGTCACTATGTATTTCGAGGATGGATTTCTTTAATCAAAATTGTGACGCTCACCGCGTCACGAGACTGACATTTTACTTTAATCGGGCAATAAAAGTTTGGCATTAAAAATGTAAAATAATATCGCTAGAAATGGTGACAATCGACGATGTACGTTAATTTACAATTATTATACTGTAATAAACAAATCATTTTGCTTTTATGTTACATATTATGATACACCGTCTATCTGGTAAATAGAAACTGAAGTAGATTCGTAAAATGTGTTAGTAAATTTTAGTAGTTTTTAGTGATGCTTTTAGTAGATTTGCAGAAAAATTTGTGGTCACGCTATTGTATGATCGCAAATACCTACCTTCTCACTTGCGTTTGACGTATTTATTTATTCTCGATTGATTTTGTAATTGTACATTTGGACTAATATTTTTTGTAAATATTTACGAAATTTAGCAAAACAAATTCCACTTTATGATCAAAAGTGCATGTTACAATTAAGTTATGGCAAAAACCAAAGTCGCTGGGGCGATTAGCAGGCTGAAACAGGATTACTTGAGGCTTAAAAATGACCCTATACCATATGTGACTGCAGAACCTGTACCATCAAACATTTTTGAGTGGCACTACGTTGTAAAAGGGCCAGAGAAAAGTCCATACGAGGGTGGTTATTACCACGGAAAAATTATATTCCCTCGAGAGTTTCCTTTCAAACCGCCTTCAATTTATATGATTACTCCGAATGGAAGGTTCAAGACTAATACCAGATTGTGTCTCAGTATCACCGACTTTCATCCCGATACTTGGAACCCAGCCTGGTCAATATCTACCATCCTGACAGGCCTGTAAGTTTTATGATGGAGAAAAACTCCCACCTTAGGTTCAGTAGAGACGTCGGATTACCAAAAGCGTTGCCTAGCAGCAGATTCCTTGGAGATTAATTTAAAAAATAAAATGTTCTGTGAATTGTTTCCGGATTGTGTAGAAGAAATTGAATTGCAGGTGAAGCAGAGAGAAGAGGCGCTGTTACAGTCTGAGAATGACATGTCAAGTGAAAGTGAAGTAACAACTGAACAGCAGTCTAACATGTACTATATACTTACAAATATGTTTGTAGTTGTCAGTTTTCTTTTCCTTGCTTACATGGTTAAATGTGTCTTGGTTTCATCTGATTAGACAATTTTTCTATCATATCAAGCATCACTTTGAGCCAAAGACGTTTAAGATCAATCTGGGATATTATTTTTAAAATTAAACATGTTTGTTGTTCTCATTATTAAAATATCTTTATCTCCAAGTGATGATGACATGTATATAATGTAATTTATGTTGTAAATATCCTAATTCAGTTATGTGAATTGTAGGTTTCATTGTGTATTCAAAAATGTCTTCTTTATCAAACAGTAAATTCTGAAACAGAACTACATGTTTTGTTTTTGTAGAAAAAGTAATTGGCAAATTTGTACAGGAAAAAACATTTACAATGTTAATTTTTTGTATTTTATAAAAAACAAATATGTAAATTGTTGAAATAACTAGCAATTTCAAAATTACAATAATTATACTTGTATTGATTACTCAATGCCTTGATAAAGACAACATTATGTCTTATATTATACTTTATAACAGCTACTGGGCTTTACATTGTGTTTGTAATAATGTGTACATTGGCAGTGGCTAGTTTAGCAATCTGTCTAGTTATGGAAATTAAGGTAATATATGTGGACAAAATTGTGACTAGTTGCATATACAGTCAAAACTTTTTATATTGACCCAGATCAAAGGTCCCAGCTGAATGCTATATGACCACCATATTTAAATATTGCTTGTTACAACACCTCATTAAAACAACTACATTTAACTTATATTTTCAGAGATCTGTTAGAATAACAAGCTAAGCTGTATTGTCAACAATTTGTATAGGTATCCACATCCCACAGTATAATGATCAATGACTATTAAAATTGCAAAAGTAAACAAATAAGTGTCAAGTGTAGGGTCTTTTGTAATTCTTAGAAACAAAACACATGCATGCTGTAGTGTCCAAGCCTGCTTCTTCATATCTCTTTAGATATATTGTTACTTATCTGTACACAAGACATACTAAATCATATTATACAGTTATTTGTGAAACTTTTAACATGTTGCAAAGAAAAAGGAAACAAATTAATATAGAAGAAAAATCGCGTATTATATCCAAGTTAGAGAGCGGAATTCCAATCAAAGACTTAGCAAAGGAATATGGTGTATCATACTCTACAGTACACATTAAATAATACCATTGCATAAAAAAAGGACTTTGTATCTCGAAAACTTGTATCTGTTTAATGACTAAATATGAGTAGTCCTTTGATGTCGTTATAATAGATTTTGACTGTATATGTTATGCTATAAAATAGCTTCAAAACTTGTTTCAGACAACACTTTAAACTTAAAGTGAAGTTGTTCCATAAACTTTAGGTAAAGTCTTTGGGTGCATGCTTAGGATCTATATTATTGTTAATTTTTTATAAGGATTATGCCCAAATTTTTTCTCACTGGATATTATGGCTAATATAATCCATAAGAAATTAACAGATGAGAATCAAGTGGCAAAAGAAGTACATTAACTCAAAAATTAAAATATATAAAAGTAGCTTTCTATACTACTATACAATACCTACTACCTAGATTTTACTGATGTTACTGTAACTGAAGGATTCTGGTGTGGGTTTCTATGATCTGTACAGTAGTTTTATGCTGTGGGCATTAAACCTCACAACATTCCAGTAATACATAGTATGCAATTCATGGCTCATTTAATCATAGGTACATTAACTTAGGACTTTTTGGGTATTTTTTTTTTTTTTTGAAGAAAATAATTTTGTATTATTATCATGATAGTTGGATTGATAGCAACTAAAATAAAGTTGCCCATAGTACTGAAAACACGTGCTTAATTATCTAATGTATTAGATATAAGTTTGTTTGGACTGCCTCGGTGGCGCAGTGGTATTAAGGTGTGACTGCCATTCTGAGGTCTCGGGTTCGATCCCCGAGTCGGGTCAAGTGGTATAGGGTTTTTCTACTCAGTATCATCCCGGAGTTTGGAATTTGTGCTCGATATGGCGACAGGCTCACCCCCTGTCACATCTGGGACGGAACTAAGCTCTGCAAAATGTGGGTGGTGTAGTTTGCTACTTCACCTCTGCCTAACGCTTCGGGGATAACAGGCGTGAGCTTATGTTATGTTATGTTATATGTTTGTTTGGAAGTGCAATGAATTGCATGTATGGCTAAGATTGTATGTATAATTGTTTATTGTAAAGTGGAGGAAATAATGACAATTTTGTTTATAATTGTACAAAATATGTATAACAAAATGCTTTATAATTGTCGATTAATTGAATACATTTGTGTTATACTTGGATTACATGCACTAAATGTATATTTCCTCACAATGCTTTCTATCTCCACTGGTTTTTCAACAAGTAACTTAAAGAGTCAAAAGCGAGTTGAAGATTTGAACCTTTCTATTAGATGAAAGGAGAGATGATTTGTTGTATTACCACTGGTCTTCATGTGTGTAGAGTATAACAGAAAACATAGGGTTTTCAAGCTATTGAAACAGGCTGCTAAGGTTTTTAAGATACCTACTTGGCGTTAAATATATAATTTTATATTTCAAATTAAAGTGTCACTGAATTGTACACTAAAAATGTGTAATTTATGTAAATTCAAGTTAATTTAATTCCAGTTTATTGTTTAACTTTGATTTAACCTAGCACAAAAAAAAATAATTATATTGATTTCCTTGCAGCAGGGTTGTACGGTTGTGTTAACACGCCCATAAATAATCATAAAAAATAAGTTAGACCTGTGTTTTTATAAATAAAAAATGTGATTAAGTATGAACATTTGTTTTATTTATTTATCTGTATGAACTGCAACTCTACAATGAAAAATGTTTTTAAATTCAGTACTAATTATAGGTATTTACAATTTCTATAGGTAGGTATAGAAAATGAGAGAAGGCAACAGCATTCTTTGTGTTACTTGTATATAACGTAGTATTTGCTACCTGCATTGCCGCAATAATTATTTAATTGCAAGTGATATTTACAATCTTAATATAAACTAGCACTTTGCGGCTTTACTCGCATAGTTCCCGTTCCCGCGGGATTTTCGGAATAAAACTAAATATTTACTCTATAATATTAGTATAGATAAAGAGTTAAAAATGTAATGTAACATTATAATTTTATTTATTGTCATTTCTTGTTAACTAACAACTGTCGACCATTTCCAAAAATATAACAGTATAGGTTAGGTTAGTCCCTCTGTTATTATGTAATTAAATTAAAAAAAAAAAGTATGAATCCAGATAATCTTAGAAAATAAAGCTTTAACTATATGCAAGGTTCATCCCGATTGGTATAATGGATCCTGAGAACCGAATTACATATATATGTATATACAATAATTGCTTGTCTTAATAGTATGAAATTAATTATTTTCTATTTTTTAGTTAGATTTTCTATAAAAAAGTGTTTTTAGTTTTTTTTTTTAACTATTATTTATTCAAATCATTCATCTCAATGATTTACAATGATATCTGTAATTCATTTAGAAAATACTATAAGGTACTGTTTTAAAAACTAAAAGGCAATGTATATAAATGTGTTTATTTATTTACAGTTTATGTGAACTTTGTTGTTGTTCATTATATAACCATTTTGGGTTTTTTATATTAAATTTTAAATTATGGCCTAGGTAGGGCCAGCCGATGCGTCAACCTAACAAATTATAAAAAGATACTGTCGTGATTATATTTCATTGTCTGATTTTAACACTACACTGATTTACTTAACATAATGCTTAAAATAAACGAATAACTTATTACTTGTTATTTATTGCTAGTTTAATAAAATGTATTATACATAATCAAGAACAATATATATCTTAATACACGCAAAGGCCCTAATGTTTCAAAGAATTATGTTATATAAAAAATAAAAAATTATGAAATAGAGCCTAGATACAAATAGATTCCATCCATTGTTTAAAAAAAAAAGAAAAAAAATGTACATTATAATATAGTACTTTGTAAATAAACTTCATACTAACAATTATTTGTGATTTATAAACACAATCCTCACGATCAAAGAGCAAAAAATTAGCGCCAATGATTAAAATTTAAACTAATTTATATCTTTATTATCTTCATCATCTTCATCCCAGTCACTTACTAGTTTTTTAATATTATCAGGTTTTAATTTATTCTCGACCTCGTTCTTATCAATTATAACAGAAGTTGGTGTTTCTGGAGAATGTTCAACTATAGGAGCTATATTTTCAGTCATTTGTCCAGTTTTGAAGCTTCTTCAGAATCATTATCATCCCACTCATTCAATAGTGATGATATTTTCTCTGGTGGAGCAATAATTACTTGAGTATGATTAACATTTCTTTCCGATTGGCTTATATTGGGCAGAGTCAGGTCAGAAGTACCTTCCATTTGGAGTTTGACATTTTCCTGGTTCTCTATATTAACTTCTATTTGTAAACTTCTCTGTTTTTCCGCTTCTTCCTGTATATTTTCAATTGATTCTAAAATCTCATTTTGATTTTCAGAATCATTGTTGAGATTTTCTTCACTATCACTAAGTTGATTTTGAGTTTCACCCTCCTCATCGGACCATTCTGAAGTTAAATGTTGAATTTGTTCTATAGTGCCATTGGATAATGTATGGTCTTCAATGCTTTCCTCACTTTGTTCTTTCTCATTTTCCACAGGAGTTTCTTCAGTCTGTTCTACTTCCTGAGTAAATATAGGGCTTTCACAGGCTGTTGGTGATGTTTGTGTCGTTAGTTTTGGTTCTCTGATATTTCAGACATTTGGGGTACAACAATTGCAACATCTGTTTCAATTTGACTTACAGCTTCATTGTTATCATTATCAACTGTGACCATAATTTTACTGTTGCAAGTGTCTTCTGTTACTTTTTTATGGTCTGACTCATTATTAAGAGGTTTTAGAGTTAAATTAGTTTCTATTGATAGTGTAACAATTTCTTGTTCAGATTTACCCGTTTCAGTAAGTTTACTTACATTATCATTTATTTCATTACTTTGGTGTGTGAGTGTAGTATTTCGAGGCTCTTGCAATAAATGTACTTCAGGAAGTTCATTTAGATTGCTTTCATTTATGTTTTCCTCAGTAATAATTTGAGGTTCTGGTTTATCAATTGTTTGTATTTCAGCTTCTGGTGTTATCTGTAATTCTTGATTGGTTATTGATTGATGAACATCATTTTCCCAAACTTCTTGTGTACTTATTACATGTGCACTCATGACTGGAGCAGCTGTGGTAACTGTTTCAAAATTTTGAGTGATAATTGCAGATGATGGTACAAACTGAGCTCCTATTCCTTGAGTGGTAAGAAGTTGATATTGTTTGTTTTGATTATCAACAGGATGACTATAAACAACTACAATATTCGAATTATCTGCAGTAACATTTTCAGAAACACTCAAAGGAAATTCTTCTTGTATAATCATCATATCATTTGACTGAGCATTGTTTAAACTAATTGTAGAAGTATCCAAAGATGTACCAGGGGGAGCAGTTAATACTGTTAGGGTTTTATTATCATTACCATTATCAAAAATAATGGGATTGTTTGAAGCCATTACAGCTTTATATTCATTCTGATTAGAGACAAAAAATTGTATAGGTTGATTTATATCACTTGATTTACTGACAATCATATTTGACTGTTGTATATTGCTTATAATATTTGTGCTGGGCATGTTTGAAAACTCTAAAGAAGTAGTTGTAGGGGCTGTTTGTGAATTCTGATCAGAATCTAGGATTTCTGGTACAATAAATTCGTAATTATCAGCTTGTTTCGATTTTCTTGGGATTAGTTGATTATTTTTTACGATGTACTCATTGTTATCTATCATCACTATGTCTTCATCATTATCATCATTTGTTGATGAAATACTGGTATGATGGAGAAAATCATTATGTTCATCTTTATCATCTTCTAGGGTGTTGGATTTTAAAGAGGAAATCTTTGAATTCAATCCAGAATTTAATATTTTTTGCTTTAATGGTGGAGTTTTTTTGTTTTTTGCTAGATATGACATGTATGTTCCCATCTGGTTGAATTTGATACTGAACATCAACTTCTTCATATTCATTTTGACAACTCGAAGGAGATTGAATTTTAAGTTCCGTTTTGTTATGGCTCTTATTTTCTTCCATTATTCTAATTTCATCATCAGAATCTTCAAGAATACCATCTGATTTGGCCTCCATTTTATGATATGTCTTCATATGTGTGATTAAATTCTTTTCTCGTAAAAATATTTTTAAGCAGTAAATACATTGTACATTACTTTTCTTCTCAGCACTGTATTTGTGTCCATTACTTTGTATATGCTGTAATAGTAGGCGAGATGTTGAAAATTGTGTGGAGCACACATTACAGCGAAAACCAACAGTTGAGTGGTTAAGTTTATGTTTAATAAGCATACTTTCAGAGAGTGCTATATGATTGCACAAATTACATTTAGGAAACTTAGAATTAGCTGGAGGTTTTACATCATGTTTGGAGTAAAGATGATGTAGTAAATAATTTCTTCTCAAAGCTTTATAACCACAATATTCACAGATATTTATTACAGGCTTTTCTTTGTGGACTTCTACTAAGTGTCTTCGGAATCTATAATAAGTAGGAAAATGTAATGCTCGACCAGGTGTACCACAGATGAGACAAATCCATGGACCTTTAATATTTTCAGCTCCCATAGCAATTAACTTTGCAGCTTGTTTTGAGTCTATGACATCTGTTTCATATGTGTAATCAATGTCTTCATATTTTATATGTGGTTTTTCTTCAATTTCTTCAAGTGTATTCTTTTGTTTTTTTCCACTTTTCTTTGAAGTATTTAAGATTTTTTAATTTAATATTTTTACTTCCTTTAAGTATATGAGAATATTTTTTCAACACTTCACTTATTATCTTAGCATGGTCTAAGCTTGGCATGCCTTTACTACTCTTACTGTCAATTGTAACTTTTGGAGTATTGCTCTGATCTATAATTTGATCAAAAAGTTGATTTGTGTCTTTTGAACCACTATCCTTCACTATGTAATTAGGTTGAAATACATTAGATTCTTCAAGAATACTATGATCAATATCTGTATCTTCAAAAATGTTGTCATTACTAATTTTTTTTTTTGCATTCTACAATGTCCATAGTAGACGTTGCTTCAGAAAATCTTTTTGAACTGGATGCTTCACCAAATAAACTGGTACGCTTTGGAGTATAGTGTTTCACAGTCTCAGGATGAACCATTAAAGGTTTAGAAGTATATGATATGTTACAGAATGAATTGTCAAAAACATTATCTGTGTCTAATTCTTCAGGTAGTTCATATCTTGTTGGTCTTGGATCTTTATCATACTTTTTGTTTGAAGATTTTGATTCCACATGTGATGAAGAGGGTTCACTAAATAGTTCTTCTCTATTTCTAACAGGTACATAAACTTTTTTTTCTGTATGTACTGCGCTATTATCAAAGGCTTTATTATAAGAGCGCTTACTGCTTGTGGATGGTGCAGAATCTGTTTTTCTTCGTTTACCAGTATAACATTGAGCTGGTTTAACAGTTGTATTTCTATGAGCTTCTAAAAGTTTTGTCAAAACAGGCATGTGCATAATTTGAGACGTTTGATATAATTTCTCTAAAAGATCCATTCTGAACTGTAGTTGACCCGTATACATGAAATTTACGATGGGAACAACCACATCTGCCTGCAGATCGTCTGGCATTACTAAACAATCCTCATACATTTCACATGTTCTTTCTAAAAGTTCAAAGTACTCAGTGCAAGCACTTAGTACTAATCGGTGTACTTTCAACTGAGCATTATCTTGAAACTGGAGTGTTAGGTCGCAGAAATCAGTGCGGTTAAAAAAGTGCTTTAACCTCTGAAGGAAATAGATCCCCCAGTTGTCTACTTTCACTTGCTTTACGTTGGACATTGTAATTATTACTGTTTCATTATAGGTTATGGACGCGATTTCTCTTGCCCTGAAACACAAAGTTTATTTATGTTTTACACACATATTTAGTAATTATAACAGGAACGTTGTTGATATAAGCCGTATAACAATAGATGGCAAAAAATTAGATTGATTTATTAAATGTAATAACAATATGAAGTTCAGAGATAACTATTATTTTTAGTTAATCGGTTATTATTTCACTTGAATTTTCCGCCACATGCATAAATTTCAAAGTCATACTTACAAAATATAAATGGTGAAACTTTATAGTTCGTATTTTAATAACTTGTCTTCGTCACAATCAACACAAAATTACTACGCTAAATTCACCTGAAGTTGACAACGTCAACGTAAGATGGCGGTGTTTTGGCGGCGTTAGCCCGAGACAAGCTCAGTAGGTACCTAGCTCATTTCACATTTGAGGTCAACAATTATTTTATTTTTATATTAACTCAGTAATATTATTTTAATTTACGGAGGTTTAGATAAATATTTATGATATTTACATAAACTACATTTATTAAGTATTTTTAAACTTTTTGATGATGTTAGAATAAAAAGTTTATGTATTGACTGCGCAGTGCGCACTCAGTTATACCAAGCCAAAGTAAAATTTAAATGACGCACCATACATTACCAGTGTCGCCCTCTACTTATATTATTGATTCACGCAATTGGAAACGTTCTAATTTTACGAACGGAGTCTTGGAACAATAAATTGATGTCTGAAATCTGCACTCTGTAGATATTCTATTTACATGGGTAGCCACTATAACACAGTAGATGTCACTGTATGCAGAATTAAAAGAAAATAGTTAACCGAATAAGAAATAACAATATGAGACACGATATTTCCGTATATACTAGCTGAACAAAAATTTTAAAATACTTAGTAAAAATTTCCTGTAATTTGATTCGTACATGTGGAATAGAATGTGGTACAATGTATAAAATTTCGTCTTGACTACTATTACGTCAATTATATCATAGATATATCGGCTTTATTCATGCTAGTAGTCGTTCAAGATTATACGGACTATTGCACGAGTAGCTACATCTTGAAAGAAATTAGAGTAACGTAAGTCTACCGACCGTACATTTCTTAGTTCAAATATTTGACATTTTATGTAAATAATGACTCTATGTGTACCTTCATGAAGTAAGTAATCTATCCTAACAAATGAAATTGCAGTCTGTTTGTAATGTCAAAATATTTTTTTGCCTAAATAGATGTGTACGATACACATAACAAAAATACAATTTTTAAAATTTTTGGTTGTCTGTTTGTTCCGGGTAAACTCCGGAACGGCTTGACCGATTTTCAGGGGACTTTTTTTGGTAGATAGCTGAAGTTACTTACGATACTTCTGATTTTTTTAAATAATTAGGGTTTCGCGTAAAAAAAAAAATTAACACATACAAAATTTAATAAAATCCGATTCAATGCACAGTTTAACGGTCATTAAAAAAAAAATTATATTACCTGTGTACTATAATTGTTTTAGAAAAATAATTAGAATTCCGTATAAAAAACTTAAAATGCTGTGAAGAATATTTGAAACGCGGGCGCAGCCGCTGGCACTCAGCTAGTTTGTGACCAGTATGAACTTTTGTTACGATTTCAATAGGCTATGTTGAAGAACAATAATGATCAGATTCGGTTACTAATATTTTATTTCTTATTACATGATAGTATTTTTCAGAAAAATATAGATAATTTTATCCACAGAGTGAAAAATATTTATTGATTAATTCTATTAATTTTATAATAATCATATTCAAAAACTCGAGGTTTGTCGTATAATATTAAAATTCAATGTATTTCCTTTATGTACAATTAATTATAATTATATGTAATGGATACCACGCACCGGAAGACGTAGCGTGGGTAGACTCCCCACAAGATGGACCGACGACCTGATGAAGGTCGTGAGAATCCGCTGGATCGCGGATATCGCGAGACCGGTCGGCGCAGTGATTTTTGGGGGAGACCTATGTCCAGCAGTGGACGTCTTTCGGTTGAATGGATGGACGGATGGATGGAAAACCAACGTGATCGATAGGTACATGTTGTTGTTATAACACTTCAGTCTCAATAACATCACCTGCCTTTTTTACTTGGGGAAATGCATTTACGTTTCCTTCTACCAGCTCTAATCCGGGAGTAGTATCACCTGGATTAAAGCTGGTATGGGGTATGTGAGATTCGCTAGGCGTGAAGCCCCGGGAATACCCTCTAAAAACCTTACGGCGCTGTCTGTTGCCATTCAGAACATCACTTGCCTACGTATAAATTATTCAAGGTCGTGAAAACTACATTTTCATAAATATCTCGCTTCTTATACGTTGTACGATATTTGCATTTAGCCTAAACGTTGTAGAGCATAAAATTCTCTAGAAAATATTTTTCATACTTATTTGGAGATATAACACGAAAAGAATATGCCACGAAAATAATGACATATATAAGATAGTCACGAAAAAAAACATTAAACTTTAATTGTTAACTATTTAAAATATCAAAAATATAAAAAGTCATGAACAATATTTAAAAGAAGTTACCTATTAATCCATTACATATAAAAAGGAATTAATTTATGAAATAGATTTTAGGTATCGATAATTGGAGGTAGATTCTCATTGTCATAATTACATTATAACTAGAAAGAAGAACAGAGTAATTTACTATTTTATGTGCCTTATTTGGATCCCTTTATAATAATGAGTTACTAGATTTTTGTCGATAATGTTAAGCGCCTTAAACATTCATTTCTATTTTAAATTATAAATTCCCGGGCGAAGGCAAACACTAGCCGCTTTAGTTCGTGACGGCACACAGACCCCCACAAAAAAAAAGTGGAACTGTCCAGACACTTTGCACATCATTTTCTATGGTTCTCGACCTGCTGATTCCGAATCCGGGGTAAAAAAAAAACGTTCATCGAGTCATTATTTTTAAATCGCGTAAAAAGTTGAAAAAATACAAGAAAAGTCAATAAATCATGGGGTCAAAGTTTAGAATCGGATCAAAAATAACAGCCAGCGCAAATATACAAATCAGAGATATAAGAAGAATCAATTTCGTTAGGTATAACCACTGTCGACAATAAAAAATATATGAATTTGTTTTATATAAAAAAAATGTATGTGCTGACGTTGTTTCAGATTTAAAAAAAAATGAATGTTTTTTTGACCCCGGATTCGGAATCAGCAGGTCA
This sequence comes from Samia ricini, assembly GCA_014132275.2. Lineage (NCBI taxonomy): Eukaryota > Metazoa > Arthropoda > Insecta > Lepidoptera > Saturniidae > Samia > Samia ricini. The sequence goes on along the minus strand of AP028166.1, from coordinate 26,848,284 downwards.
AGAATCATAGGAAATGATGTGCATATTGTCTGGACAGTTCCACTTTTCTTTTTTTTTTGTGCGTGTCTGTGTTATCAACAATCTAGGAATGTGATTAATTTCAAATAATGTAGATTTTTGAATCGATTCGAATTGAAGCTAGATGAGTCCATTGCAAATCGAGGTTTAAAGAATTGATTTCTCAACAAAAAAAAAATAGATAAAGAATTCCTATAAATATTACTCTACAAAGTACTGTGGACTGTTTCATATTATTGATATAATAATTTTGAAATTATTTCAACTATTCATTTTATCCTATGAACGTATTTTGTTCGAATGAAAATTCAGTGTATCGATCTCTCACCATAAAATTGTTTATATTTAAGAATGTATCCAGAGACACAAGAAAAGATATGTATAGGTTATAATATTAATTATTCATTTAATTAGGCGATTAAAAATTCGAGTCTCTTTGTAACCACGAATCAGTTAAAAACAAGTTACCAGAATATAGTATCTTAACTTTGCACTCTCAATATATTCTCGACTAGCTGTGTGCCCGCGCTTGCGCCCACTGCGTTTTAATTTTTTTACAAGGAACCCTAATTATTTTCTTAAAAATTCTGTAGCATTAATGTAAAGTAAAAATATTTCTCATATTCAAGCACTTGTCCGTAAAACTGTGTATGGCATCGGGTTTTATTAGATTTTTTAGGAGTTTTAATTTTTTACGCGGAAATCTAATTTTTGAAAATTAAAAGTACCCTAAGTTACCCGAAGTAACTTCAGCTACCTAGCAAAAATTCCCATCAAAATCCGTCCCGCTGTTCCGAAGATTACCCGGAACAAACAGACAGACTGACAGACAAAAAATTTTAAAAATTTATTTTTTCTATTGGTATCGTATATACATTAATATCTATTTAATAAAAAAAAAAATTGATATTACAAACAGACACTCCAATTTTATTTATTAGTATAGACTACTAACTGGGAGCCCGCGGCTGCCCCAGAGTTTCATATATTTTTCACTGCGTTTTAACTTTTTATTAGCTAATTATATTCCTAAAAAAATTTAGTACTAAGATAAAGTAAAAACATTACTTACTAACTGTGTGCCCGTGGCTACGCCCGCGTTTCATATATTTTTTCACTGTGTTTTAATTTTTTAATACGTAACCCTAATTTTTTTTGTACTAAGATTAAGTAAAAATATTTCTCAAAAAATTCAAGCACTTGATCGTAAAACTGTGCATTGAATAGGATTTTATAATTTTTTTAGGAGTTTTAATTTTTTTTTACGAGGAACCCTAATTATTTTCGTAACTTAGGGTAAGTTACCCGGAATAACTTTAGCACTCTACCAGCAAAAGTCCCGTCAAAATCCGTCCATCCATTCCGGAGATTACCCAGAATAAAGAAACAGACAGACAAAAACGAAATTTAAAAAAAATGTATGTTTGTATAACTGTGGTCTCGTGTATACATTCATATGTATTTAGTAAAAAAATGTTATTTTGACATTACAAACAGACACTTCAATTTTATTTATTAGTGTAGAGAAGTATAGATAAGTTATTGGATGCCTGTAAATATTTAGACAAGCTTCACCTTGTAAATTACCAGCATATTTTTTTTAATACAAGGAATAATTATTCTGACATCACGGTTTAATTGACATTTAATTGACATATTGTGAACGTCTTAGCATTAAGTCTTTACCTCTATTTCTATTAACCTACATATAATTCCTACTTCCTCTGCGTCTGTATCAATTCTGTTGTCTTTCATCTTCTACTGCTATCTAAACTGTAACTAGTAACTAATGTATATTAAGTATTTAAGAACAATATATGTAATAGAATAATTGGTACCGCAGTGTAATAGATTAGGTTTAGTCTTAAGATTTAAATGAATAAAAGCACACAAAAGAATAACTATAAGAAATAAACAGCAAAAGAACAAGCTGCAAAAAACAAAAAAGAGCCAAAAGAGCGCAACAAATAAACAAATATATAATAAATAAAAGAATGTAGTAACAAGGTCCTTGGTTATGCCAGGGGGAATTGCGGGGACTATATATAAAAATAACAAGGAATAAAAATAAATATATAATACGTGAATCAAAAACTTTGTTCCCCTTTTAACGAAAATGGCGCAGACAGAGGAGTCTGAAATTTCTAGTTTATATAAAGAAGTATTGCAGAACACGTGATCAATAATAAAAGTGCAGAATGCTAATATTTTCTTACCAGAAGAAGAAAAACTATAAGCCTGATCATAGATAATCGACATAAAATCTTGTGTCATCAGGTGACATTGATCGATGATGACATCTCTTGGTGACACGATTGGATGCCATTTTTTTTTTTTTTTTCCATATTTAAGAAATTATCGATACAACTATTTTCTAAAGTTCTTATAAGTAACCTGTTAATGTTTATTTATTTAATTTTTATTGTAATACCGTAATTTAAAGAAAGTTGTATTGGATTGTACAACATAGAGAAAGGAAATGCATGTATCATAACAAATATTTCATATTTTTTACCACAAATATAAACACGCCCATGGAAATTAGATAACAATAATAATATGCATTTTATTTTAACCCCTTGAGCACTTACCTGGCGTTTACGCCAGCTTTCCATTGTTTTCCTATTGTCTTATTTTATGGGTACTCGACACATTAATAATTTGTAGCGACACAGTATAGCGCGTGCATGATAATTTGCCGACATATACAAATTGCGATGCACGCGCCTGACACTTACTGCACCAGTCCCCTCCGTCCGACTGTAGAATACGTACGCTTCTGTAGTTTATGAAATGAAATTATTGGCAAATATATACAAGTTTTACGTGTTTATTTATTCATAAATTACCCTCATAGTTAAAAATTCTTTTACATTACCTATATAAAGAAAAGTCTCTGTTAGCTGGCTTATAAGTGGCGATAATCTAAATCGATTTGAATTAACAAATTTAGAAATAAAAATTAGATTATCAGACCTGGTTTCCGAAAAAAAAAAATAGATTATCATCATCACACTTCTTCTTCTTGAAAATTAGAATGAATGATGGATGCTTGTCCTACTGAGCGAAGCTATCCAGTTGCAGTTATGTAAACGACCTTCACCATACTTGGCGTCATTGGAGATACATAAACAGTGCATGTCGAGTACGATAAAATGCTTTGAGAATAAGTGGTCCCCTGTGCCCTCCTTGGATAATAGCATTATGGTAAATATTTTTATACCAAATTATATACTCGTATACCCACCACCGCCACGACTGTACGTTTCGATTATTTCCACAAATTAGTTGTTATAGAAATTCGAAAAAATCGTTTTTTACCGTCATTTTCAGACGTTCGTTAAATAAACTGATAAATAAAAACAAAAACAAAAGAAAACATAGCATAGCCAGGCATAGCCAAAGTCTTTCTTATTCTATAACTGAAAAAAAAATCGGTTCAATTTCGGAGGAGGAATCAACCCTCTTTCAGTTTTATAAGACTTTTTTTGGCCCAACGCTAGACCAATAGATTTCTGAAACACCTACTATAATAATAATAAAATAATTTACCTAATAAAAATTTGTCGCCGACTCCATATCCTCTTAAAGATGAAAAAATCCAAAAGTTTCAAATTGTACGATAAATACGATATGTCAAATTCATTTTCCTTTTGATAAATGTTCCTATAATTATAACCATCTAATAACTTGTAAATGGGTTACTTTCGTGATCGTGGATTTCGACCATTTAATTTTAACAGGACGACACGAGATGGCGACTTACGCGAAACAAAAAATAACGATAACCTACATTAAAGGTACATAAAATAAGACTTAATGATTTTTTTTTTTTTTCCTTCTTACTTTAACAGAAAAGTGTCTATAATTATTTTTTAAGAGTTTACAATATATTTTTATAAAAATTTCAATTTTGAAGTGCGCATATCAAAATGATTAGCAACCGAGTTTTTAACCAATGAATTTATACATATAAATGAATTTTGGTTTTCAGATATATCAATAGATGACGATATCGTCATATATTTTACCTGAGATCGATTATATATTTTATCTTACGAATAAAATTATTAGTGTAATGCATGTAATAAGAATAGTTATATCACACCATTAAGTAATTAGGATTACACCTTAGTTGCACACATACACGTTCGTTTATATATAGTACAGATATAACAATATACATTACAAAGATTTTAATATAAATGTTATTTGCAAAAAATACCGTAAACCTATATTTATAAGGTTTAAACTTAAATGGAATAACCCGCAGCGTATCGGAATACTTTCAGCACAAAAAAGGGCTACTTTTACAGAATATATGCACTAACGCTTTATTTGTGTGGGTGATAATTAAATTGATTTCACTTTGATTTCATGTATATGTGTGCCGGGTTGTATGAGCAGGTTCTTAGTGTGTTGTTTTAAGATGTTTGGTTATTATAACACCAAATAATAATAGTATTTTGGCTGTTTGTAAAGTGAGTATTGTGCGAATTATTTAGTAAGGCTATATATATTATATACATAGGAATCGGGTTATTAGAGCGCTTCGCCACTGATGCGTATAGCACTCAAGAACCAGAATTTAATTGGCTTAGACTTTGATGCTTCTTTAACCTTGACTGAATGTGAAACATGATGCATTGAAGCAAAAATATCAGTACCAGGTCCTAGTGAGAAAACAATTCAAAGAACAACACACACTACTTGGAAGTCGTATATAGTGTTGTTTGTGGACCTATACAATACAAACGCCGACAATAAGTAGAAATAGATACTTAATTACTTCTAAAGACGACTACAGCCGTTACAGCAGTGTATACCTGATCAAAAACAAAGTATTAAACAAATTTAAAATAAAGTTCTCGAATTTAACATAAACCCTATCATCAGATATTCGTGGTTTATCTCGCTTCCAGGCTCTTCATTTTGCAGAGAGTCAAGGAATTCTCAATAAGCTGCGAGCAGATGAGTTTGAACATTTCTGGTATTCCTGTAAAAAGAAATTACACAAATATAACGTAAACATATATTCAAGATTTATTCATTACAATTATATATCAAATTTGACATCAGATTGATAACGATATATCTAAAATATCTAAAATTGTATCGATAATTTTTATGAACAGAACCTCATCGCAAATTATATGGATCCATTTAGCATATCAAATCACATAAAAGAATGTAAACAAAAAACATAGGTTGGATAATAAATTGCTTTGTTTATGTTACTTGTCGGCACAAATTTTTTATTTAAAATTGTTTTCTACATTTCACAACAATAAAAGTACATTGTTTTTGTTTACGTGAACTTTTTCGTAAAAATAGATACATGGAAAATTACAAAGAAATTACGTTTGGATTTCAATGAAATTTCGAAATAAATTATATACAAAGGATACAATGTGAAGAAAAACTTACCATTACTGTTTATTTTAGATGAAGTTGTGTCAAACACGATAAAAATTGTAATCCGCGTTTATGATAGACGTCAAAATAAATTGTCATTCACGATAGACAATAACTAGATCACGATACTTTTTTTTGAAATTTAATAAAAATATTAAAAATTATTTCTAACTAGCTATCCCGCGGCTGCACTCGCGTTTCATATATTATTTACTGCGTTTTAAATTTTTTTACGCGAAACCCTAATTATTTTTGAATATTAAAAGTACCCTAAGTTACCCGAAGTAACTTCAGATATCTACCAACAAATCCCGTCAAAATCCATCCTGCCGTTCCGAAGATTACCCGGAACAAGAAATATATATAAAAAAAAAAAATATTTCTTGTTTTTCGTATTTATTTACGTAAAATATGTAAAAAGTTTTTCTTTTGCCTTGTCTGTGCCCATCAAAAGTTTTAATGTTATAAAGAGTCAAACTTATGCAAATTTACCGAGGTCACAAAGATAAAACCTCTTTTGGCTTATATCCCGAAATTGGACCTGGGAGGTTGTTAAGATTAAATTTATGAATTAGACTTAATAATATATTTCAATTAGTTACAGTAACAAGTACTTTACTAATAAATATTTTTTCACACCCAGTAAAATAGCATATTCAAGTATTTTTTTCACATATGTTCAGAAAGATGAAGTAAAATGCTTACAAATATAAATTTGGTAATTGAGATTTTCAGTTATTCGTAGCGCACCACCCAGGGCTATTCAGCTTTTAAATTCAGCAAAGCGTTGGTCGTGTGGTGCTGGCTAAGAAACGCACCACCATATATATTACCGTAGGTGCCGTAAAAGGTTACAACGGAACAAGGAAGAATTAAGCAAGCTACGCGGGATATAATAAGAAGCTTGAAAAGAGGGAGCGAAATTGATAATATTCAAATCCGGTAACTTGTTGTATTTCCGGGAGGTCGATAAACAATCCTAAGGTGATTTCGGGTTCTTGATACTCAGAATAACTAAACGACATTTCTTGAAGGTTATTCAGGTTCACGCGCCGACCTCAACTCTTTCTGAAGATTTAGTTGTGACTCTATGAATGAAAAAAATCTCACAAGCCATACATTGTTATTACTCTTACTGTTCTTAAACTTATTGTCATGGCGGAGGTTGGGTATTTGGGAGTTGGATGGCGTAATCACTAGGGCATACTAATGGCCAGCTTTATGGAGAAGGAGGATTTTTTTATGATGAACTCCTTCTTCAGAAAGAGAGGGCCTAGGAAGTGACATTGGAGCAGCTGTTCGTACGGTCGAGTCTAAGTATTTTAATATACGTGGAACCGGCGTGGTAAGTTATGTTGACCTGGGATAAACCGTCCAGTTACGTAGGTCCGACTTCAAGCGAGAGTCCAATCGTCGAATTCTACTCGGCTGGGCCGTGTTCGGTAAGGTACGCAGAATCTTCTCATCCGAATACCGCAGTGTGTCGAGATGTAAGTTTCGACTAGTGTGTGTTGCCAATAACGATCGCACATGATTATCGCACTCAAAATTTAAAGACTAGACATTTAAATCTATATTTTTAACTAGCTTTGTGCCTGCGGCTGTAACCCCGTTTTATATATTCTTCACTGCGTAATATAGTTTTATTTTATTTTTAACACAAAAACCCTAATTACTTTCCTAAACTTTTTTAGTCATTACTAACACAAAGCAAAAATATTTCTCACAAATTAACCACCCGCCAGTAAAACTGTGCATTGGATCGGATTCTATTCACAATTTCATTAGTTTTAATTTATTTACGTTAAGATAAATAAATAGGCAATTTCAATATTACTGTAAGAAATGTATTAATATGCTACTTTTCCCGTACCTAACTAATTAAAAAAATTCTAATTCATCAATCTCATCAACATCATCTCCCTACCCTTTTCCCATTTTTATTTGGGGTCGGCGCAACATGTCTTCCTCTTCCATTCCTCTCTATTTGTTGTCATCTCCGCATTCACTCCTTTTCTAAACATATCATCTTTCACACATTCCATCCATCTTTTCTTTGGTCTTCCCCTTCCCCTATACCCGTCCACATTCATATCCAATACCTTTCTTACAACATTCTCTATCTCCCTGCGCATCACATGCCCATACCAGGATAAACGACCGCCTCTTAACTTGTCTGTTATTGGCGCCACTTTCAAACTTCCTCTAATATATTCATTCCTAATCCTGTCCATTCTTGTTACCCCACACATCCATCTCAACATTCGCATCTCAGCTGCATGTAATAATTATAATCTAATTCATCAATCTATACTTAATAAATAAAGTCGTTGCCTGTTTGTAAGTTCGAAATAATAAATGTATGAATGTTTATACGATACCTATACAAAAAATAAACAATTTTTTTAATCTTTTGTCTGTCTGTTTGCTGCGGCTAATCTCCGGAACGGACCTATTTTGACGAAACTTAGATAGGTGAAGTTACTTCGCATAACTTGGGGTACTTTTTTTCTCGAAAATAATTAGGGTTATGCGTAAAATAATTGAAACTCATAAAATTGTAAATAAAATCTGATTCGTTGCACATTTTCACTGACGTTTCAATTTGTGAGTAATAGCTTTACTTTGTCTAAGTACTGAAAAAAATTAAGGAAAATAAGTAGGTTCTGTATAAACAAAATTCAGTTAATAACATATAAAATGCGGGCACAGCCGCGGCCACACAGCTAATACATATTAAAATTTGACAAGTGCTAGCCTAAAAGAAAAGCCAGTCGAAGACCACAGTTATTTTTTTTTTTTTTCGTTTTTTAAATTTTATTCTTATCTTATCTAATTTTTTAAAATGAAATACAATAAAAGTCGATGTCTATCTGTTCCACTTGTTAGTTGGCTTACCATTCCAGAACCACTAAACTGAATTACACGATTCTTTTTTTTTTTTTTAATCATAGATAAATGATATAGCAAAATAGTGAATTTATTTTAAAAAAATCTAAACTACACCGAATATTTAAAAGATCTATAATGCAGTGAATGTTTGTGAGAAATAGAGTACAGAGAAAGCCATTGATAGAGATATATATTGTTCCAATGGAAATATCCGTTTCAATACATGTCTCAAGTAACGTAGCCAGTATAAAAACTCTACCTACTTATCTCGAATGTCCACTTTATACCGAGATAAGTGAAGAAAAGAAAGATTGTATTGAAGCTGATTTGCCAGTCTTCTGTCCCGCCCAGCCTTAGCTCCGCCTTCGTCGACTGGGCGGCTGCAGGAACTGGATCTCCCGACCAGTACATCACTAATAGTCGTAAAGTGCGTACGTCACTTTTATTACAGTCAACAATAGTTTACGCGAGTGTAGAATTATTCTGTGGCCAGTGGTTTTTGCGACTTATAGGTACGTATTGACATTTATTATTCTTAACATTATTTAATAATTAATTATTATGTATGTATTAAAACTAAACTTATTATTATTTTACAAAGCAGAAACTTATCAGAATGCTAAGTCGTATTAATAAATAACCGTTTAACTTATTTGGATCGTTTCAAATAATTCAATATTTGTTTAATTCTAGTTATAAATAGGTATTATATTATTGACTGTCTTTATTATTTATATTGGTTTATGGAAAGAAAAATACATTTTAAAAAGGAGTGGTTCATTTCTTATTTTGGTTTTTTTTATTTTTTGATTTGGTAATTTTATTTTTATTTGTCTTTAAATATAAATTGTTTTTTTTTAATTGTATAACTTGTGAAAGCTAGTACCGTAATTAAAGGCGGGAGTTAAAAAACATAATATAATATGATTAAAAATAAACTTGCTCCACACCGCGACAAGCATACGGAAGCCTGGTTAAAAATTTAGATGTACATAGACCATTAATATGCCAATCATGATATATTTGTGGGTTATTTAAGCACCTACCTAATTTATCTCAATCGCTGGAGAAAGGGGCGAAGCTATCAAGTTTTTGACCCGGTGTGAAAAAATTATAGATGCTAGTGAAAATTCTTTCATATTAACACAATAATGCGCGTCGTGTTATGTGATTGGCAAGTTTATATACAAAGCTACATGGGGTCTTTAATTGTGGTAGACGTAGGCCGGCATGATGGTGGTCAATGTCGATAATTTTCCATCTATCATAGGTCGTCGTCGCTTTCAGACTGCACTTTATTCTTGTCTAGCTAATTTAAAAAAAATCGAATCACGAACAGTCCCAGCAATAACGTACTTTTTAAAATTCAATTTGAGGAATTTATTAGTTCCTAGCTGTGCTTTTTTACACGATAGCCTAATTGTTTTCCTAATTTTTTTAAAGTATCTTTTTCATAAATTCATATACTTGCCAGTACAAATGTGCATTGAATCGGATTTTATTCATGATGACTTTACTGACTATTTACGATTAAAGTAGCCTAAGTTATGCGGAGTAACTTCAGCTATCTGGCAAGAAATTCCCGTCAAAATTGGTCCAGCCGTTCCGGAGATGAGAAGGAATTAAGAAAGACAAAAAATAGTATATTTGTATCTTTGGTGTAGGTACGTTTCGTATATACATGTATTGAGTAAAAAGTTATTATTTTGACACAAACAGACACTTTAATTTATTCATTAGTATAGATGAGTCAGAATTAATTATTCGTATATCCTAATATTGTTAATACAAATCGAAATGTATTTATTCAACTATAAAAAAAAAACTAGAAGACAATTTCGCATATAGGAATTACATTTAAAATTGTATACAATTTATATTGTGGTAAATAAATGTATGACGAATATAATAAATAACTTAGAACTAAAAATTATAAATTCATTACACAAAAGTACACCTGTGCGGGAATCGTACCCGGTACTTTAGTTAACTCAAACTTATTTATGCATTCAAAGTATTTTTTTAAATATTCTCTAGAATAATGTTGTGTCATATTTTTATCTATGGTTATACATAATTCTACGTTTTTGTCTATACCACCTATTCTGAACTTCAAACTTGTACCAACACCCTAGAATAACCATCTCCAGAATAAACGCGTTGTGTCATTATTTTAATTATCTTCACTTGTGCACAATAAAAAAAAAAAACTATACCACGCATAACGCCACCAAAATTTCACAATATAGGGCACAATAACATAAGTTATTGAATTAAAGATGACAGTTACTACTACATGACAGACAATTACCGCTGAAAACCCAAATAATATCTGTTACATAATAAACTGAGATCGCGCCAAAAACTGTTCACATGTTCTTCTTCTTAGATAATGGAAATTTGTGTACAAACAATTTGTGCCAGTGACATGTAGGTAAGATGTATTTTCAATTTTGTATCAGCGTTACTAAGCTCCAGCAAAACGGTGGACCATCCTGCTCGAACTTTCCATTGAACTTTGTCGGCACCTCAGAATAAATGGTACACGTTATCTTCTATAATAAACTTCACTTGAATACAATAAACAAACATTAAACGCCACCAAGATTACATGATATACAATCAAATATGTAAGTTTAATGAATTAAAGAAAATAACTGCTACATGACAGAGTGAGATCCCCCTAAAAACTCTTGTTCACATGTTGTTAATAAGGAAGAAGACTTCAAAACTATGTTTTAAATGTGCCAATGCCATTGTTTTAAAGAAGGTTTGGACGTGTAATATTTATTAAAAAGCAGTCCGTCTGTCAAAAGTTAGGCATTTGGCGTAGCAGTGACAAACGGTGTAATAAAAGGGGGAAATGCACTATTGAATTATTTAATAGCAGCTGCGTGGGGCGGAGTACTGCGGTTCTGTTATTGACGACGATAGCCGATAGTGTCCGTTCAAATACAATGTAGGTATTAAATGATTTAACACTTCAATGTAAGCTTATTACCTAGCTGCCCGGGTGAACCGTCTGATAATCAATAAATATTGTGTTATTAGTTGCGTAAAATTTACTTCTCGAGTCTGAAATAGGAACAAAAGAAAATCATTAAAATCATCAGTCAACCCGTGCTTGAGATATAAACAGAAAGTGTTCTTTACTAACTGTGTGAAAAAATGTATTTTCTTCATATTTTTTTTCTGTGAATTTTTAATTGTTATTCAGTTATTAAGTGTCGATGTGGTCGAGTATGTTAAACCTGGTAGGAGTAGAAAAGGAACTGCGTTTTTAGTACAACTATCGGAGAATATAGCTTTTTTAGATAAGAGATTGTTGACTAGAAATACCATGAATAAAAACTAGAAAGGTAATTGGCAATAACACCAATTAGCGTCAACGAAGAATAGACTTTATACTGAAATTAAATGTTTTTAATAATGAATTTGTGGAAAAGTACAGAACTATAGATCACGTTTGAAATCGCTATAATACATTGATAATTAATGTAATCTGTCCCATCTCTTGCGAAAGGAACCTATGCTCAGAAGTGTGACGTTTATTATTTTTTAGTCGTCAGATGAGAAACATGAAGAACTATAACATAGAACGAGTTTTAAAAAAGGTTACATAATCACACAAAAAAAAAATTACATGTGAAAATAAATAGCTGGCTCCAGTTTATTCATTACAATGACCTGCTTTTTGATTTTAGGCAATCTGGGATATTTTGCTACTGTTATGTGGACAAAATATTTCTTCAATCTTGAATTGTTGTTTCAACGCTCCACCCAAGAGGGCCCCCCGGATCTTGAAATATAATATTACGTTATTATTTTCCATAAACTTGCCTTGTGCACACAAACACAAACTATATCAATCAAAACGTCACGTTGAATTAAATACAGCCAATACCTCCGATAAATAGTTTACTCTAATTCATTAATTATCTACGATTAGATTGTAATCTGTGGTAACGGAATATAAATCTTTCTACAATAACTGGAGTGCTAAATTAAAATTAATAAAAGAAATAGAAGCGATGTTGCTGCAGTGGACAGTGCGTCCCGATTCCGCATCAATTGACCCGGGCTCGAGGCCACCTATTCAACTGTTAAATCAGCCTGAGCTGTCGCTGAAGGAAAACATCGTAAGGAGACCATAGCATGGTGGTAGAGCATTTTCTAATAATGCCCTCCTGGGTAACTACCAGCATCAAGTTTGAAAAGCTGTCGTCAAATATCAATAAGTGTGTTCCGGCAGCATTACTTGGGAACCAACAAGAAGAAAACTTAGTGTGTTTACCATCTTGGACTACATCGTCATTTAAAATCATGTGAGATTGTGGTCAAAGCACTGAACCTATAATACCGTGTAAAATAATAATTAAAAGTTGGTAACCAATATACAATTTAATTTCATTAAATTTAATTATTATTGATTGGCCGTTAAAATGTCACAAAACGTGAAGCTACTTTTTAAAATTGAGCCAGTATACTTTTTTCTTAATTTGACATAGACTCCCGGAAACTTTGTACTTGTTAACTTATTTTTTGTTCATTTTCACAATGGCTTCCCGCTTCTCGTCTCGTTTCTCGTCAATTAGGCTTTTCGCTACAATCTTTTTCAATATTCACTAAACATTTGCAAGAAAATCTATTTCTTTAATTTTATTTATTATGTAAAGGAGTTCTATATCTTTAAGTTTGTCTAGTTAGGTTAAACGACCTGACAGCTACATCGAATGTTACGTCAAATAGTTTTAAAATAATAAAAATATGGATTTTGTATTAATATTATAAGAAATTGTTATGTTGAATAACAAACTTTTAATGTCGTTTTATAAATAAATATTTTGAATAATTTCCAACCAAGGATGTTTACGATACGAGAACATACATTAATGTAATAATGTAAATAATGTATGTTTTTCTTTTTAGGTATTTTTTTACAGTTATTTATAAAGAGATTGGTAGCCACTACTTTAACAACGTCCGGTTTCAATATCAAATCGTAGCTTTCAGATTGAGATCAAACCAAAAATAAACCGGTTTTTCTGGCTGATCACTGACACTTTAAAAAGGATTGAAACTTCAGGAAGTAAAAACAGATTGAGATCGCATAATCAAACCGGTAGGAAATCAATGTTGACACTTTTCTAATCTAGTACCTGGGTGACCGAGTTTAGCTCGGTGTTTTAAGGACGTGCACTTATTTATGTTAATACGCTTCAATTTACCTGTCTAGTCAAATTCAAATGTAATTTTTTTTTATAAAATTTAGGCTCCGATAAGGGGCTTATGAATTTTTAAAATACTACCAACGATTCGAAAAACAACCCAGCCATCGAGAAGAGGTAACAAACAAACTCGATCTAGTTTTTAAGTCATATGTTTTTATGAAACTATACAAGTCATAGATTACAAAGTTGGTTACAACCACAAAGAAGGGTGTAATTTCCAGACATCGCTATTAATTCTAGTTATACTATTAAGTACATGACGTACACAGTAATAAAAATGTTTTCCTATTTTTTTAAATTTTACACTTGAAGGTATGAAAGGATTTATATCTTAAGAATTTAATCGATCAATGATCAGTAACAAAGTCACCGCATTGTAGTTGAGTTGATAATTAGTAAATCAAATTTGGACTCAGATATGTAGTCAAATACTACTGAATAAATATTTTTAACCATTACATATCAATTTTCAATGAGTTTCAGTTTCGAAATGTACTATCATGTCAATATAATTCGTACAAGTAAAGAGAGCAGAAATTCGACATGTGATTTCCCTCCAAGAGAAATGGGTTTCATTTCCAGACATCGCCATTGTTAATCATTCTAGTTATATTATTACATGACGTGCATGAGTACATTAGTCAATTATATAAAATTAAATAATAAATAAAGCATAAGAAAAATTAAAAAAAGTAAAGAAATGAAACGAAATAAAATGGAGAAAGTAAAATCACAGAACGTTAAAAAAATGTCATGAAAATAAAAAAAAGAATTGAAAAATTATGAAAGAAAATTAAATACAATAAAACTAAAAGGAAAATTGAAAAACAGAAAACAAAATAGAACATTAAATAGAAAATTTAAAATATATAATAAAACGAAAAGAAACGAAAAATATTTGAAAAACAATACAATAGAAAATTAAAATAATATTGAAATAAATGGAAACTAAATTAAAAGAACATTAAAAAAATCAACACTGGATAGAATAAAAAGAGAATCAAAGTAAAAAATTGTCTCGTATCAAGTAAAAATATCTTTTAAGAAAGTCCACAACACTTTCTGAAATCCAGTATGTTAGTGTTCATCTCTTTCAGTACCGTGGTCAATTGTTGGTACAACTATTCAATTGTTCAATGGCCATTCAAAATGTGAAAAATTTACTGTGTTACATGTGGAACTATAAAATTTCTTAAATTAATTTATAATGTACCTTTATTAATATAAAGCAAATAGTACATATTGAATAACAAGTATTAAAAATGTAATATAACTGTGCGGGACAGCCTGAGATGTTATTTAGGCAGTCCGCTAAAACACACCGTTGTTGCTGGATTGCGAGAGATGTAGTAAATAATGCCAGATAGAAAGTTTAAACAATATGTTTATTACAGGTTAGACACGAGTTTACACTATAAACAGACAACACAATTACAATATAAAACAGACACAATCTAGGAATACTATATAACACAGAGTCAACACAATTACAATAGAAACAAGATAGACAGAGACAACACAATATAGAAACATAGGTAAACAGAGACAACACAATATAGGGATAGCACAGAGACAACACAATTACAATAGAAACAAGAGACAGAGACAACACAATATAGAAACAGTAGAC
Organism: Samia ricini; assembly: GCA_014132275.2. Lineage (NCBI taxonomy): Eukaryota > Metazoa > Arthropoda > Insecta > Lepidoptera > Saturniidae > Samia > Samia ricini. The sequence goes on along the minus strand of AP028166.1, from coordinate 26,833,098 downwards.
AGATATTAAACACGATATAAGAGCATGCACAGATCACGATATGAAAACAACAAGATACAATTCACAATATATAACGCGCACAATAGTCCTCACTAGAGTCCCTACACTAGTACTTACACTAGTCCTTACACTAGGACTCACACTCGTACTCACACCCGTGTGCGAGTTTACGCGCACGATATGTCTCGAATTACGCGGAATTCAAGACCCACTATAGTTCGATACGCGGTTCACTGGTTCGGTTCGCGGATCGCGTAGGTTCGGAACGCGGATCACTGTGGCTCGGGGACGCGGAATCACGGTCAGGTCGGAGCGCGGTTCTCGTACTCGGGGACGCGGATTCACGGTCAGGTCGGAGCGCGGATCACTATGGTTCAAGACGCCGATTCTTTGAACGCAGTGCACTGTTGCTTGAGGACTTCTTGCGGACTACTTGCTGAATGTTTGACTACTGCTTCTGTCTCAGAGTTTAGTTCTTAGTTGTTTCTTCTTCTTCGGAGAGCGATCGATGACTGCATCACTGGCACCGTCCCGGGCGGATATTTAAGCTCCCGGCCTGTGTGTGACCCCGTTGCTACGGATCGAGGTAGGCCGGTCGCGTTCGGCGAATCAGAGCACGCCGCCCGGCGGTGCCGCGAGGTGTGTTGTCTCGCTCTCACAAAGACTCGACGTGTTCGTTTACGTAATCTTTCTTCAATTACGTAATTCAGATTCTATTTCTGTTCTATTAATCTTAACTATTTCTTTAGATTCTGTAATATTCTATTATTTCTTCTATTATCTATGCGGGGTATATCTAATAAAAATGTACGCAATCTGTCTAGATAATATGCGTAATTTATCTAGCTAATATGCGCCCTCTATCTAGAGGGCGCTGTCCTGCACATTACTCCCGCCGTGCGTCGTCCGCGATCAGCGGCGGCGCATATACATGTGGTGCAGGACCCGTGTGCGTTACAGGAACCGCAACCTTCTCTACGACGACGATCTTCTTCGGCATGTTCGTGCAGGACTTCCTCTGCTTCTCGCGCCACCTCGACGGAGCGCACCATATGCTCCCATAAGTGGAGCTCCTGACGGGACGAGTCGCCAGTCTATATACTTCTTTGAGGCTTCGACCGCCGTGCCGTGTTCGTAAACGGCGCGTCGAAGCTCCTCGCTTGCCCCGTGGAAGTTCATGCCAATGTTCAGAGGCGCGACCGTGTCTGTCGCTCCTCGCTCCCGCCGGTCTAGAGATCTGTACCGGGATCTCACATGTCCTGGGCTGGCCGCTGTGGTTCTTGTTGCGGAACCTCAGGCGGAAACACAGGCGATACTTCTTCGTCGTATGCCGCCTCGCGTCGACCGATGCGTTCCTCAGCTGATCTGTAGCACCTGCTGCGTGTCCCTGTCGATAATACAGGTGACACTTGATCGGTCGATCCTCGACGACCGTGCGGATTCGATGACGTCGTGCCTGAGGTTCAGTGTTCCTCTGCTGGCGATGCTGCGCGGCTTGTACTGCATACGGCAGCTCGCGTAGGTCCGCCCTCGATCGCTGGGCGGTAATGGCCCGCGGCTGGTACCCTGGACTCCACCAGGGTGCTGCGGCGGCGGCTGTCGGAGGGTGCGGTGCTCCCGACTGTTGCCAGGACTCTGCTTTCGTCTCTGGCTGTGGCACGCTATGTTCCCCCCTCGGCTTGATCATTCGTGTCGTCGGTTCCTCTTGTAGCAGCGGGTGTGCGGCAGTGACGCCCGCTGGTTGGCCCGTAGAACCCCAGGATGCGGCAGTGATCACTGGGGAAGCGGCGCCTCTCTGTGACGGCGGTTCCCGCCGTTGTACCGGCAGCGGGTGTGCGGCGGTGACGCCCGCTGGCTGGGCCGCAGCGCCCCAGGATGCGTCAGTGATCACTGGGCGTGCGGCGGACTGTGACGGCGGTTCTCGCCGTTGTTCCGGCAGCGGGCGGGTGTGCGGCGGTGACGCCCGCTGGCTCGGCCGTAGCGCCCCAGGATGCGGCAGTGATCACTGGGGGTGCTGCGACTGACTGTGACGGCGGTCGCCGTCGTTCCGGTAGCGGGGGTGCGGCGGTGACGCCCGCTGACTGAGCCGTAGCGCTCCGCGATGCGGCTGTGATCGCTGGAGCCTCGGCTGACTGTGACGGCGGTTCTCGCCGTCGTTCGGGCAGCGGGTGTGCGGTGGTGACGCCCGCTGACTCGGCCGTAGCGCTCCGCGATGCGGCTGTGATCGCCGGAGCCTCGGCTGGCTGTGACGGCGGTTCTCGCCGTTGTTCCGGCAGCGGGTGTGCGGCAGTGACGCCCGCTGACTGCGCCGCAGCTCCCCAGGATGCGGAAGCGCTCACTGGGACCTCGGCAGACTGTGACGGCCGTTGCCGTCGCTCCGGCAGCGGGTGTGCGGCGGTGACGCCCGCTGGCTCGGCCGTAGCGCCCCAGGATGCGGCAGCGCTCACTGGGACCTCGGCTACCTGTGACGGCGGTTCTCGCCGTTCCGGCAGCGGGTGTGCGGCAGAGACGCCCGCTGACTGCGCCGTAGCGCTCCGCGATGCGGCTGTGCTCGCTGGAGCCTCGGCTAACTGTGACGGCGGTTCTCGCCGTTCCGGCAGCGGGTGTGCGGCGGTGACGCCCGCTGACTGGACCGCAGCGCCCCAGGATGCGTCAGTGATCACTGGGCGTGCGGCGGACTGTGACGGCGGTTCTCGCCGTTGTTCGGGCAGCGGGTGTGCGTCGGTGAAGCCCGCTGACTGGGCCGCAGCATCCCAGGATGCAACAAAGCTCACTGGGACCTCGGCTAACTGCGACGGCGGTTCTTGCCGTTGTTCCTGCAGCGGGTGTGCGGCAGTGACGCCCGCTGGCTGCGCCGTAGCGCTCCGCGATGCAGCTGTGCTCGCTGGAGCCTCGGCTAGCTGTGACGGCGGTTCTCGCCGTTGTTCCGGCAGCGGCTGTGCGTAGACGCCCGCTGGCTGCCCCGTAGCGCCCCAGGATGCGACAGCGCTCACTGGGACCTCTGCAGACTTCGGTAGCTTTGCGGCGGTGGCTCCCGCCGATGCTGTCATCATGTTACCCCAGGATGCGGCTCTGCTCACTGGGGATTTGGCTGACTGCGGCGGATGTGCGGCAGTAGCTTCCGCTGATGCTGTCACTCTGTTACCCCAGGATGCGGCAGTGATCACTGGGGATTCGGCGGACAGCGGCGGCTGTGCGGCGGTGGCTCCCGCCGATGCGGTCATCTTACCCCAGGATACGTCACTGATCACTGGGGACTCGGCTTGCTGCGGCAGATGTGCGGCAGTAGCTTCCGCTGATGCAGTCACCATGTTACCCCAGGATGCGTCAGTGATCACTGGGAACTCGGCCGACTGCGGCGGCTGTGCGGCGGTGGCTCCCGCCGATGCGGTCATTTTACCCCAGGATACGTCACTGATCACTGGGGACCCGGCTGACTGCAATTGTTCGGTGGCGGTGGCTCCCGCCGATGCGCTTACCTTACCCCAGGCTACGGCTCTGCTCGCTGGGGGCTCAGGTGGTGCTGTATCCGTCGCCTTCGTTCTGCTGGTCGGAGGACGCGGCGCTCTCGACTGCCAGGACTCGGCTGTGGTCACTGGCGGCGGCACACAATGTTCCATCCTCGATTCGACCATCGGCGGCGGCAGCGGCGGCGGCAGCGGGTGTACGGCGATGACGCCCGCTGGCTGAGGCGCAGCGTCCCAGGATGCGGCGCTGATCACTGGGACTTCGGCTGGCTGTGGAGGCGGATGTGCGGCGGTGTCTCCCGCCGGTGTAGACGCTGTGTTGTCCCAGGATGCGGCTAGGAGTTGAGGTCGCTGCGGCGACGGCTGTGCGGCAGTGGATCCCGCCGATGTTATCACCATGTCGTCCCAGGATACGTCACTGATCACTGGGCATGATGATCCTATATCCGTCGCCTCGGGTCTGAACGTTCGTTCTGCTATTGCAACCAACTCTGTCGTGGTCGTATCCAACCACGTGTGGACATGCTGCGTCTTGTCGGATCTGGAAGTATACCCGACATACCTACTCTGTTCCGCCTCATATTCGGCTGCAGCCAGTTCCAATTTCAGTCTGGCTATTCTGGCTGCAGCCTCGGCTAGACGTTCGGCCTTTGAACGCCTGCTCGTCCGTGATGCAGCTCGACGCTCTCCGTGCTCTTCACTGGCGGCGTCGGACTTCGTGACCGCCTGCTGCTGCTGTGTGACTTCTGCGACGGCTCGCTGTTCAGTTGCGGCCGTTGACTGGTTCCTTTTCACCGTTGCCGTGACGCACGTAGTAGTGCCCGTGTCGAATTCGGACCCCATCACGGTGACTGCCGATAGTGAAGTCTGTGTCTCCTCGTGCCTTCCTGTAGATCTAGTAACTGGCATGTTGTTCGTTCTATTTACTACACTCTCGTAGATCCGGCTGCGAAGGACCATGCGATGTGCGGGACAGCCTGAGATGTTATTTAGGCAGTCCGCTAAAACACACCGTTGTTGCTGGATTGCGAGAGATGTAGTAAATAATGCCAGATAGAAAGTTTAAACAATATGTTTATTACAGGTTAGACACGAGTTTACACTATAAACAGACAACACAATTACAATATAAACAAGAGACAGAGACAACACAATATAACAATATATGAACAATACTCTTGAGACTAACACGATATAAAGGCATGCACAATTACACGACATATAAAGACAAGATACAATACAATTAGACAATATATAAACACTCACAATAGTCCTCACTATAGTCCCTACACTAGTACTTACGGTAGTACTCACAGTTGTCCTTACACTAGGACTCACACTCGTACTCACACCCGTGTGTGAGTTTACGCGCACGATACGTCTCGAATTACGCGAAATTCGAGACCCACTATAGTTCGATACGCGGTTCACTGGTTCGGTTCGCGGATCGCGTAGGTTCGGAACGCGGATCACTGTGGCTCGGGACGCGGAATCACGGTCAGGTCGGAGCGCGGTTCTCGTACTCGGGGACGCGGATTCACGGTCAGGTCGGAGCGCGGATCACTATGGTTCAAGACGCGGATTCTTTGAACGCAGTGCACTGTTGCTTGAGGACTTCTTGCGGACTACTTGCTGAATGTTTGACTACTGCTTCTGTCTCAGAGTTTAGTTCTTTGTTGTTTCTTCTTCGGAGAGCGATCGATGACTGCATCACTGGCACCGTCCCGGGCGGATATTTAAGCTCCCGGCCTGTGTGTGACCCCGTTGCTACGGATCGAGGTAGGCCGGTCGCGTTCGGCGAATCAGAGCACGCCGCCCGGCGGTGCCGCGAGGTGTGTTGTCTCGCTCTCACAAAGACTCGACGTGTTCGTTTACGTAATCTTTCTTCAATTACGTAATTCAGATTCTATTTCTGTTCTATTAATCTTAACTATTTCTTTAGATTCTGTAATATTCTATTATTTCTTCTATTATCTATGCGGGGTATATCTAATAAATGTACGCAATCTGTCTAGATAATATGCGTAATTTATCTAGCTAATATGCGCCCTCTATCTAGAGGGCGCTGTCCTGCACAATAACATTACAATTTATAATCTTATTGATTGACATCTCTTGTTGCCTAGCAACTGTCGTCCATTTGCAAAAATATTACAGTATAGGTCACTGCCCTTTGTTATTATGTAATTAAATCAAAACAAAAACGTTAAATATAAATGTGTGGCTGCAATTTTCCAAAAAAGTATTAATCCAGATAATCTTAGAAAATAAAGCTTTAATTATTTGCAAAGTTTCATCCCGATCGGAACAGCGGATCCCGAGAATATATATGTATGCATTTACGATACCTATACAAAAAATACAATTTTAAAAATTTTTCTCTGTCTGTCTGTCTGTTTGTTCCGGGTAACTTAGGGTGCTTTTAATTTTCCAAAATAATTATGATTCTGTGTAAAAAAATTAAGACTTAAAAATTGAATGTAAAATCCGATTGAATGCACATTAAAAATGCAAGTTCTTGAATTTATGAGAAATATTTCCTTTATCTTAGTACTAAAAATAAAATTAGGGTTTCGTATAAAAAAAACACCATAAAGAAAATATGAAACGCTGGCGCAGCCTCGGGGACAGCTAGTACGTAGTTATACGGTCGCCAGAACGAATACGGGTTCACACGAGTTCTCCGTAGTAAGGGTTCTTCCGTAGCGTCGTATAACTCATGGGAACCAACAAATAAGGTTTTACTTGTTAAGTTCAATAGAATAAACGGGCAGTCGTGCTGAACATTTCACTATGATCACACGCTCCAATATAATTAATTAGTTTAATACTTTAATTTTTTATGCATTTTTAATCAATAAAGTTTTTTTAAACTATAAACGCTTCCATAAACTTGACTACGTATATACATATACTGAGTATTTGATGTGAACAACTTTGTAATACACCTCCCAACGGTATTAACAATAACAAAAGATAAAAATGAGGTTGGACAGTATGCAAATGGCTACCGCGGGCGAAATGCTAATTTCCGTGGGAGACGCTGTCAAACTTTTTAATCTCATGTGACGTCACTCACCCCCCCGCCCCCTGCCGTTCTACCGCCCGTGTACTCACTCCTCGCCCCGCGCGACAATGTTGTCGAGGGATGATTGAGAGCTACTCATTTGTTTTTTTATTACTTTTTAATTCTTCTCTCTCTCTTCATAATTTTCTCGAGTGCCTGCCGAGTTAGGTTGTTGTTTTTTTTTTTAAATCTAATTATCATTTACTCTGCATGTATTCATTAATATAAGAAGGATACAAATAATTCTCTATAGTATAATAGTCTCTATAATACTGCCGGCCCACACCTGCTTGACGACAAATTTTCAAACTTGATGGTGGTAGTCATTCAGCCATGATCTAATATTATCGATGTTTTCCTTCTTTTTTTAAATAATTACATAGGCTCAGTGCTTTGACCAGAATCTTACCTGATGTTGAGTGGCAATGTGGTCCAAGATGGTAAACACATTAAGTGGTTCTGAAGTGACGCCGCCGGAACACACTTATTGGTATTTGGCGACAGGTTATCAAGCTTGAGAGTGGTAGCTACCCAGACGGGCATTATTTTATACAATAGTATACATTGGTGGACTAAAATCTAAGTCCATCGATGTAGTCCATCATCGCTTAAGAAAGTGTTTCGAATAAACTTTTAAATATATCGTCAATCTTGAAATATAGCTATTCGCTTGAGAATCATCTTTGTGTTTGATCTTAGCTTGACAGTTCTAAAATCAAATGTTAGGCAAAAAAAAATCTATCCAACAGATGTTTCTGGTGAAATGAATATTGAATTTAACATTTGCTTACGAGATTTGATAACGCCATTGTATCGAATCTTTGTAAGCAGAGACGATTCGTATCTATGAAACAAAAAGTTTTATTATTTCTAGTTACGTTTATAGTATTATCTCTCTAGACAATTGCATTCAGGGTCTCCCACCCACCCTCGATTCCGCTGTACACTGACCCCGATACTGTAGATCTGTCAATCATATGGACTTTGACAGAATCTTAAATGTATTCCCGCCACAGTTAACTAAACCTTATTTCGATAGTCATAAAAGTGTGTTGACTGCATTTAAGTGTTTGTTGTAACGAAAGTAATATTAGATAGGACAGAGAATGCACAATGCTATGCTTTGTTTCGTTACTCCATAATAATATACGAATAATTGCTATAATATTACCACTACTGGAAATAAATCATATTATGGTGTATAATTTTTTTTAAATCGTTATAGGCTAAGTGCTTTAACCACAGTCTTATCTTTTTTTTTATAACGCACAGCACAGTGACTGTACTGGACCTGATGGTAAGTACAGTACAATCCAAAACAGCGGCGACTGACACTGAACAGAATTCAATGCCAGTCACCGCTGTCATGCTGGCCTGCTTAAATACCTCTTCACGCCTCTTTTGAAGGACCCAATATCATAAGAAGGAGGGAACACGCTGACAGGACGACGGTTCCATAACCTCACAGTGCGACAGAAGTAAGAGTCAGCAAACGTTTTTTTGTCTGATATTAAGTGACGATGTGGTCCAGGATGGTAAATACATTAAGCTTAGAGGTACTGGTTCTCAAATGATTGTGCCGGAACACGCCTATTGGTATTTAGCGACAGGTTTTGAAACTTGAGGGTGGTAGCTACCTACGCGGGAATGATTAAAAAATGCCCTACCACCATGCTATAGTTTCCTCACGATGTTTTTCTTTACTGAAAGCTCAGGTTGATTTTAGAGTTGGATAAGTGGACTCGAACCCGTGTCCATTGACGCGGAATCCGGCCACACTACCCACTGCGCCATCATCGCTTCAATATATCAAGTTTCTTGTGGTAATGTTCAATGTAGGTTGGCAGTAGAGTTAATAGTTGCGGATTTTGGTTGTATATAGGACAAGCTGCGTGCCCGCGGCTCGTCTCTCGTGCACTAACGGACAGACAAATAAATAGACGTGGTTTCTTTCTTCGGTGAAGTAATAGATTTTGATAGAACCATACTACAGTAATAAAGTACATTCTTTAAAACTGACTTCATTCCCATACATATTCGTTATTATACCAACTTTGGGGTGAGTTTTCAAGTCAAGAATACACGCGTATCGAATTCCATCAGAATCCGTCCTGTAGCTTTTACGGTATGCGAGCACAGACAGAAAAATTTACAAAAACCATTCAGTTTACAACATTTGGAAACTCACCGCGTGTTTTTGAACAGCGTAACAAAAATGCAATAAGATATAATAATAATATGACATTTTTGTCGCCTTCGCAATAACATAGAAACGAATTGGACTCGTTACGCGAATTGCCTGTGACATTTAACGGTCTAAGGGATTGTCCCCTCGTTACCGAAATATGAGACTAAAGAAATGAATTAATTGTATTGTTGTAAAAACTTTTAGATTATTTATTTACAATGATCGACCAATGTGGTCAATATTAAAAAAAAAACCTTTTAAGAAATATAATCTATACTATTGTTATAAAGAGGTTATGTTGATTAGTTTCTATGTTATAGGTTATGTTTAATTATCATTATTCGTTTAATTATTTGATCACGGTAAGCCTAGAAGAACTGGATCTCAAGTAACGTAATACAATAGATGTTTAGTGTCACACTTTCAACTTAAAGAGGAGTCAAAAATAATAATATAATCTAACCTACATATACTTAAGAGGAAAAATGTAATAAATCTAAAAGAATCGTTTTTAGGCTCACGTAGATGTATGCCGTTTTTTTTATCTTTTTTTTTTCTAACCTAGCTAATGCTGTTGACCGGAAGGGCCTTTACAGCTTCACCGTAACTCGCCGCAAAAGGTAACTAGCACAAGGGCGCCAAAGTGCTACGAATCTCGGCTTGGCCGTTACCTGTGTGTAAAAATTCTCGCGGAATTTTGATCCTAGCTAATTCCTACATATTTATTTAATAATTTAAAAACAAATCTTATAGTACCTATGTACCTGCGTGCTATGTGCAGGAGTGTGTATGTTGTGCGTGTAATGCTTGATGCATGACCTCATTGTCACTGTTTTTTTTGTATTTCTATATTTTTCAAAAATTAACAACAAAAAAAGATTGAGTACCAAGGGTCTGCAGTGTGTAAAGAAAAAAAACATAAAGGTTGCGTGTAGTACACATTATGCAATTATTATTTTTTAGAAAACCTAGGCTTGGTATATTCGAATCCACGTCGATATACATATGTTGTCCGATCACATTACCACTGAACCGTCCTCGCCTTTCGAAATTGCGGTGACATTATAGATTCTATAATGGGTGTGTGCCACACGCGGTTAATATGAGGTTACCGACTAATATAATTATTTAGATGCGAGGGGTTGTTGAAAATGTTCACCCCCAACTTTTTAACGCTTTTGTTCCCTTAACCTATGATTACTGTTACGGACGTGGTGACGTGGTCGCCATATTTTAACGATTTAATGAATCCTTGTAATTGGATCCAAGGTTGGTTCAAATTATTCCAATTTAGCGATTTAACCATAATATCAACTGAGGAGACTCAGCATGCGTTGCTTATTTTTGATGACATGGGGACATTGTCGTTGCAATGGTGATTACGTATGCAATATTTACTTATTATTGAAGCGATAATGGCGCAGTGGATATAGCGGCCGGATTCCACGTCAATGAATGCGGTTTCGAGCCGCCCACCTATTCAACTCTGTCAGTGAAGGAAAACATCGTGAGGAAACCATAGCATGGTGGTAGGCATTTTCTAATAATGCCCGCCTGGATAGCTACCACCCTCAAGTAAAAAAATACCAATAAGTGTGTTCCGGCAGCATCACTTGAGAACCAAGTACCTCTAGCCTTAGTGTGTTTACCACCTTGGACCACATTGTCACTTAACATCAGGTGAGATTGTGGTCAAAGCACTGAGCCTGTACAGTATTTAAAAAATCTCTTCGTTTTTTAATACAGATTATGTTAGTGCTTTCGTAATCGCTTAGGGTAAGAACTTGGTTACCATTGCTAGCAAGGCAGAGGGGAGGGGGCAGGGGAATTATTTAGAAAAAAAATCACTTACATTAGGTGCGTGTGATATATATCGATATTCGAGAAATATTCAAAAGTACCCATAACCGGCGAGCATGTATGAAGGGGCTCATGAAAGTAGAGGAAGCGAAAGAGGTGTATCAAGTGCAAGGACGTAATCTCTGCTTACCCCCATAGAGAAAGGCGTCATACTATATGTATAAATATATCGATACGTACTCTCGATATAACGAATCAACCTGATATTATCGAATCATCTGATACCGATATATTTCATCCTATATAAATACATCGAAAAAAAAATTACAAGTACGCTATTTCTACTATTATTTGATGTGCAAATGTCACTTTTAATAATGTTATATTTCTATAATAGATAATTGTAAAACTTTTGAGACTAGTGGTAGGGGGTTTTTTTTTTTGTCGGTGGACTTGAGTTGAAGTTATTATCAATATATTAGGATATATAAAAATATTATGTATACAACATTACGATATATCATATAGAAAAAAATCTCGATAGTTTTTTCTAGATGCACATCCCTATCTTACATGGTACTTGAAAGGCTCTTAATAAATAAATCTAGTATACAAATATATACTTTTATGTTTTAGAGTTTTATAAAATTAAACAAGTTTATTATTTTTACAACTGACAAATTAAGCGGTGATTGTTTTTAAACAAGTCGACAAGAATAACCGTTCCGGTGGGTTTGATTGGCGTTAATTAGCATGAATTCAGCAAGATGGTTCCACCGGTACGGCGCATCGCGGCGCGGCGGACATTAATTCTTCCCCTTCGATGGATGACTTCCCTCGTGGAATGTTCTTTACGAACAAATAAAACTTTGATGCGGCTATGTTGAAATCCTGCGAATATTTTTTATTACGATTCGGATTTCTTTCCAATGCGGCTTTTAAAATAGAATTGAGTGATATTTCTAAAAGTAGTTACAAAATACAGCTTTTTATGATTAATGTAATTAGAAATCAGTTAATGGTATTAATGGTATAAGGTCCTTATATATGAAATTATTGTTTTATATGGAAGAAGTAAAACGACAAAAACTTATTATGAAATTATATATATGTATTGTCATTTATTTAAACAGGGCTTTTACACATTAGTGTATGCCAGCCCTATCGGAGCATACTCAATATACCTTACATAACAATAATAAAAAAAATACAACCAAATTAAATTATCTCTTAACTTACTACTTGTAATAATAAATTTCCATAGCATACTAGCAGAATCGGACATCGGTTCTGCTAGTACACCATGGAACATGCCTATATCTAACATAATCTTAAGGCCAAAACCAAACAACTTATAGCCCCTGCATTTCGGGTACATTCCACCAACAGATGCTGAGCGTCTTCGACTTTTCCACAACCTTCACAGTTGGGTGAGTCCTACTTTCCTCATTATATACTCAAATATGTTAAATGGAACATGCCCAGAATGAAACCTAAAAGCTGTTTTGATTTGGCCTCGTGTCAGCTTGCATTAAATTATATTTAATCAGTCAAGGTATGTACCATTATTATGTGACTTTCGCGATTTTATAGGTAGTTTATTGATTCCCTTCGAGTGAGAATCAAACAAATGGATATAACAGTATTAAAATAACATTTTTTTTCTTCTAAATACATATGAATGTATATACGATACGTATATCAAAACACATTTTTTTTAAATTTTTATGTCTCTTTCTGTTTATTCCGAGTAATTTTCAGAACGGGTGGACCAATTTTGACGGGACTTTTTTGGCGTAACTTAGGCCAATTTAATTTTTCGAAAATAATTAGGGTTGCGCGTACAAAGATTTATACTCATGAAATTGTACATAAAATCCGATCCAATGCAGTTCTAATGGACGATATTTAAATTTGTGAGATATATCTTTGTTTAATGATTGTGGCAAAAAAATGTAGAAAAATAATTAGGGTTCCGTATAAAAAAATTAAAAACTATATTACGCGGTGAAAAATATATGTAACGCGGGCGCAGTCGCGGGTACACAGCTAGTAAGTTAATAAAATTCTGGATCTGCTTAACTACTCTTGTAATAGGATTATAGCAAGAGGTTTTATTTTTAAATGTATCGAGTATAAAGACTTTACAAAATCGTAATCTCTAATCAGTATTAAAATTCAGTGACAAGACTAGAGAAGGAGATAATGACAGGATAATAATGTAAAAGTTTATGCAAAAATAACAAATCTTGTAATTTACAAAAATTGCGAAGTGCGAGAAATAGAATATTCCATTTGTTTTTTATATTGAGTCCGTCAACTTTAACACTGAGCTATTATAATTAGTACCTACTAAGTGAATCTAGTCGAAAAGCTAAATTTTTAAAGTCCCACTAGAAACGTGTTCTGATTTCTGTGATGTGAAAAAGTTGGATGAAAAGGACAGCCTATATAATAACCACTATTTAAAATCCACACTAATACTAAAACAAGTTAAGAATTTAAAAAATCTCTATAGGTATTTTTAAAGTAATGCAAAACTCCTATTTAAGAGGTAATTCTATACGGCATGGAACCGCAAGTCGATCCGCCATATTGCTACACAGATTAATACCGACCATCGCCGTAGCCGCAGAGACGAAAGAATAGCGCTAATTAATCAAAAGTCGCCTTCCCTTGATTTCCATGGAGATTTTTCCATAGATCTTTCATCCGATCGACTTGTGACGAATATTTTCGATTACAGGAGGGGATTTATTTACACTTTTTTATAGTAGCACGGGAAAATGATGACTATGAGCCTGATGGTAAGCACAACAATCCAAAAACAGCGACGACCGCCGAAAGATCAACTATTGATCGCCGGTCGCCGCTGCTTTATAAATGTTATAAAACTATAAATTTTTTACCACCCACATTAAATGTTATTTTTTTAAGTAATAAAATAATCGTCTCTTAACATCAGGTTAAATGCTGATTAAAGCGTTGATCCTATATAAGTACACATATATATAATCATAGAGTAATAACGCTAAGAGGTATAGTTTCATATAAAACTCGCCCAAATAACATATATGCATATAACACGGATTGCGTACTCGCCGGTAAACAGCGCATAGGCATATATTGCCTTTTAAAGCCAAGTTGAAAAGGCTTATTTTACTCTGCGTCACTGCCGTTCTGGGTGTGAATTCCTAATTTCTAATGTAATAAATAAATCGTGAAATTAACTATAAAATTATTTCTTTTATTTTTCAATTTGTTGTCCGTAGTCAATCGATGGACGTTAGACAAAGACCGCCCGCGAAGTTTATTCGCTAATGGCTCCTTTTGTGCTACGACAATAATTTGCCGGATTGAATTTTTGTTTGCCGGCTCGCATTTCGTCTTTATTAAGAACCTTCCAGAAACTCCCCAGTACCGCGATGTAATCCTATTCTGATTAATATTCCCGTTGTTATTAAAAAGCGATTTTAAACATTCTTTCTGTAGGTAAATGTACGATCGATTTTGAAGATGTTTGAAGAAATTTTTTTTATTGTTTTTTTTTTTTGGAAATAATTGCTTACTCGGTTTAATGTACCGAATGTCTTAAGCCGTTCATGTAATGAAAACAATACCATTATTAAATTAATGATTTTTTTTTCATATTATTTTCATTATTTTTTTAGCAGACATCACGGTAAACAGGCACTTTAATTGTATTTATTAGTATAGATTAATTACAGCGCGTTCGTGTTTCGGTCCTGAGATTTTTATGCGTAAACATTAACTTTAGGATTCAGCCTAGATATTAACGTTGTCATTTTATTATTTTGTATTTCTATTTAACAATTTGTTGTTTTGTTTGACGAAGTATATAAATAAACACATATATATATATATGTACATATTTATTTATAGGTATAAATTAATTTATTCAAAAAGTACATAAATTTATACACAAAAAATTTAAAATTAAAATAAAATAAAATACTATAAATAATTAATGCCGTCCAGCTCGCCGCCAGACGGGAAGGTTCCCAGGAGGCTGGCCATATTGCCACGTTGGATGGCAATGCTAATTCGTTGTGCCAAATATTGGCCAGCCCTCTGGTCGCGAGACGTGTCGACTAGATGAGCTGCGAGATCCTTAAAAAGGCTATGAGCACTCGGGCCCCACGGTCCCAGAGTTTCGACCCCAAACGGGACAAATATGTAACTCTCACCAAGGGTAGCATATTTGCGCCGCTTGAGATCCTCCGCTGATGTAGCTGCTGCGCCCGCCTTCAAAGAGGTAACTGGAAGATGTGACGGTGCCAAAGTATCGACGCAAGTAGCATCCCATACCAAGGGCCGCCCCATCTTCCAAGGCAGAAGCGTAATCCCATCGGGTCTTTTGCCATCGTCGTTTATATATATATATATATGTTATATCTATAAAAACCCTAATAAAAATATCCGGTCATATTATTAAATAGGTAAAAATCAACCAGTTAAAGATGTTTTTCTACCTATATTTATAAACCGATATTTTTTTACTTACTAGCTATTAAACTGATTTTCTTTTTAATCGATTTACCCAAATATTATTTTAGTGAGTTTTGGTTGATTTTAGTTACGTTTTTAATGTTTTATAATGAAATATATTATGTTTTATGTTAATATTACGGAACATAATTTCGAACAATACTGAAGCAGTCGTAAAACAAAGTCATAAGTGGAACACTCTCAAGTCGTTAATTGAATGTTACTCGCAGAGTATATCGGTGTGATGTTTCAATATATATAATAGATATATAGTTTTGGTTGTTGTTAGTTTGTCACTTCACCGTGACGTATGATTTCGACCACGTTGATCTATACTAATAAATAAAACTGAAGTGTCTGTTTGTAATATCAAATTAACATCTTTTTATTAACTACATATCAATGTATATAACAAAAATACAATTTTTAAAAATTTTGTCTGTCCGTTTGTTCAGGGTATTCCCCTTAACGGTTGAAGCGATTTTGATGAAACTTTTTTTTTTTGGTGGATTGCTGAAGTTACTCTACGTAACTTAGGGTAGGTACGTTTCTTTTTGGAAAATAATTAGGGTTCCGCTTAAAAAATTAAAACTCATAAAGTTGAGATTAACATCCGATTCAATGCACAGTTAGTAGGTGTTTGAACTTGTGACAGGTATCTTTGCTTTCTATTAGTACAAAAAAAAAATGTATAGGTAAATGATTAGGGTTCCGCGTAAAGAGGGCGGAGCCACAGGCACGCTGCTAGCTTGTTAATATTAAACGATGTTGTAAACCGACAGTGCCAACTTGCGTTTATCATTGATTTTGAAAAAAATACCACTCAAATTTAAAGTGCTGTAAAATAGTCTCATAGCATCGATCTGTTTAATAAAATTAGTCGCTCGTTCAAACAATGGAGGGAGGATTCAAACAATACCGAATACCTTCAAAATCTCATCTTCAAATATCTCGAGTAAATCTTAATCCATTCTCTCGCCCCCCCTCGTCCAACCACCCCCTTCCTTTTGTCAACTAATAACGCGATTGTCAGTCGCCGACAGACGTCTGCTGATATTAATGTATGTAGGTAATAGAACGGACCTGTTAGGATAATAATTTGCGAATACCCCAAAGGATATCAGACCGAGTTGACATGCTTATATAATATTGTATCCGTTTCTAAGTACGTTTAAGAGGACATGCGATCGGAAAAGTAGATATTTCAGAAATATATTACTATCGCGTTGCGCCAAAGAAATAATTATAAAACATGAAAGAGAGAACTGCAGCTCGAGCTGAACTTACCTATGCAAAATAGACGAAGACATAACTTCGTAGTACCCTGTTTCCTCAGCCAAAACTGAACCGATTTTTAATTTCTTTCAGTTTTAGAATAATAAAGACTTTGGCGATGCCTGTAAGTTGCTTTTTTTTAATTTTATCTATATAAAATTTGTTTGACGAACGTCTGGAAATGACGGTAAAATTCGAGCATTTTTTTCATTTTCAAAGGCTTCTAGTATCTTTAATAACTAATTTATGGAAAAAACTTTTTTAATTAAAAACTAAATCGACTTCAAAAGAATAAGCCATAAAAATGTACTAAAAAGTAAATAAATAATAACTTTTTTAATCTGCTTCTGTTTAGTTCAATATATCCTTTGTTTAAATTACAGAATAAACAGACCGACAACAAGTGTAAAAAGTTTGATTTTTGGTATATGAATCGTATATACATTCATAGTAGAAAAAAAAATAGATTACAAACAGAAACTTCAATTTTATTTATTAGGATACGTTTCTTGTTTGCATTGGTTTTGGGAATATTTGATTGGAATAATTCTTCCGATGAAATTAAAGACAAAGTCGAAACAACATTGGATATTTATAATGCTAATAGTGTTTGCCCGGTGTTCGAAATTCGACCATAATAATCGTTATTGGAAATTTAAGGAAAAACTAGATTATAATAAAGCTCGTTAATAGAAGGAGAAAAAGCACTAAACTGTTTTATCTTTGGTAGATCAACCGATAATACGCTGGTGTTTATGCGACCGGCACATAGATCATTGATTGACATGGATGTAGGATTTTAAAGTATTCGTGGGTTTTCGGTGACGCAATGAAAACTTATTTCGGTTGGTCGAGTATTTGTAATTCTCGCTTTTCTAGTTTATATAATCACATTGCAAAGCATCATTCGAGAACCATTTCTTCAAAGTTTAGCGTTTTAACATGTTAGACCGCATCCTTATTTAACATTAGATTAAATTGAATAATCATTTGCTAAAAATAAATGTTATTATGATTAAAACTATATTTAAAAGTAATAACACCGTGCCTACTTGTTGATTCTTAAAGGCACCCCCCCCCCCCCCCCCCCCCCCCCCCCCCCCTGAACAAGGAAACGATCAACCCTATCCGCAAAACCCTCGGCGTAACTCGTCGCTAACAATTTATTGCTCAGCCATAAATATTAAAACTTGAGCGCATAAATCTCTAAGAGTTTTATTAATAAAAGCTTTCGCAAAGATACTGCTATGGCGGGTGCCATATGACGATGTAATATCTTGTCTTAACAATTTCGACTTTCAATGTTTGTAAAATCAAAGACTATATATATAAAATTTATCTATGGTAAAGTAAATATTAATTCGGTATTTTATTGACTGTTTATTTTTATGCAAATACACGCTTGAAACAAATTTATTCAAAGGAGTTTTATAATGCACAAGTTTTAAAGAAATAAACTGCAAGCAGTTAATTTACATTACTAGAGATCGAAAGCTAGGTATTATCGCCATCCACAATCATATGATAGACCTACTTAATACCGTGACTGTTTTAGGAAGATTAGTTTGTAATTCATGGTTATAGTTTTTTTTAACAAAACTAGCTGCCTTACCTGGCTATGCCCGTGTCACTTTATCCCTCAAAGATTTTTGGAATAAAAGTTTTGTCTTCGAAGTTAGACAAAATCACACACGTTGTGCAAAATTTCATTAAAAGCGGTTGAATAGTTTCGGAGTATATAGCGTACAAACACTATGACAGAGATTTTTTTATAAGATATAGACTAGTATTAGACACAGTATTAAAGTGGCATAGGAAATTAATTAAGGTTAATTATAAATCAAAAATATTTTTCATCAACGACATACGTTTATATTTAAATTAATCTATGTACATAAATACGTTTGTTTTGCCCATTATGAGTTTCAAACCATTCATCCGATTGTGATGAAAATTTGGTGAGCTTATTGTGTATGTTAAAAAAATCCGTAACATTGCAAGTTGCAACGCGTGCCAGGAGTAAGTAGCTATATAATTAAACTCTATTTTCTTTACTTAAAAAAATATTTAAGAAACTTTTAGATGCAATATGATGTGTGATCAGGTTCTTTTTCGGACGGAAATTTCGTCCAGAAGATGTTTATTTTTTCTTCTGAATTGTGTCATCCTAATGTAATTTATATCATCGTTTGACAGCAGCCAGTTACACGTTTCATTCATTCATTTTTTATGCAATATATCGTTAATATATCATATTGGGTTGAGTATTAGAGAGATATAGAGACATAGAGATATATGCAAAGTTTTCTGTTTATCGTTGAATCCGTTGTAAAATGTTCCACACGTCGCACTGCGTTGTGTTGCGCTGTCGTCATTCGAACAATGAGCCTTTCAGTCGGTCCCTACAGCGCTCGTCCGAAGCTTTTGTCATCTCGCAACTGGAAACGGTAAAATAGAACGGTTCTACCTGTGTACCATCCATACATACATATAATAAAACAATAAAAAAACATACGCAACTGATTGTGTTTACATTAAATTTTTAAACTCTTTTTTTTTCATCCCAACCGAAAGATGTCTGTATAATGAGCGCTCTTGCGACGCCCAAGTTGGTGAAGGTCTAACTGCTTAACTGCCTCGGTGGCGTAGTTGTATTACGGTGCGACTGCCGTTCTGAGGTTTCGGGTTCGATCCCCGGGTCGGGTTAAGTGGTATTGGGTTTTTTCTACTCAGTATTATCCCGGAGCTTGGAATTTGCGCTCGTTATGGTGACAGGCTCGCACCCTGTCACCCAACATTATCTATCTAAAGATATGATAATATGTTTCTTTGTAAATACTTTATTCTATTCTCTCTTACTCTTTTATTTTATTTATTTATTTAACACTTTTTGCACACATTTATGTACAAAGGCGGACTTAATGCCTTAGGCATTTTCTCCCAGTCAACCAAAAGGGTGGTGAAGAAAGCAGCAACAGCTTTTGTTTGGTTTTGTTTAATTGTACTCTCAAAGGTTTGTATTTGGTGGTGGTACTTTGCATGGTGATAGGGCATTTTCTAATGATGCCCGCCTGGGTAGCTACCACCCTCAGGTTTGAAAACCTGTCGCCAAATATCAATAGGTGTGTTCCGGCAACATCACTTGTGAACCAAGTACCTCTAGGCTTAGTGTGTTTACCATCTTAGACCACATCGTCACTTAATATCAGGTGAGATTGTGGTCAAAGCACTGAGCCTACTCCGTGTAAAAAAAATGAAGATTTTTTCTAAAATTTGTGATTATTTTTATATAAAAATACAAATTTTATGAGAATTTTTTTTATTTCGCACAATTCTTCAATGCGTAAAACTATAGTTTTAAATATTTATTTATTAGAAAATAATATTTTGACGTTTCACTATTTTTTGGACTTTGATTATTTTGGTACTAATAGAAAGCAAAAGGTTTTTTTTTACAAATTCCAACAGTTGCCAGTAAAACTGTCTATTAGTTCTTATTTTGTTCAAGACTTCATGATTTCGTTTTTGCGCGGAATCATAATTTTTTTCGAAAAATTTCTAGTAGCCCCTCCATGTAAGTTCAGCTATCTGAAACCTAGGTTAAACCTACCTTATTTTTTATTTTTTTTTTTCGAGGGGAAATGCATTTACGCACTACCCTTACCTATTGCATTAGTGAGACCGAAGTCCCCCAATGCAATAGGTAAAGGGGCACGGAGGGACGAACTTCGTGCCAGTGTGGGACTCACTGGAAATACCCACTAAAACCCCCCGGAGCTGTCCGCCGCATTTGGGATGGGGGGCGACACGGGGTGGCTTTCGCAAGCACCGCGTCGCCGCAAGCACCGCGTCGCCGCAAGCACCGCGTCGCCGCAAGCTCCGCGTCGCCCAGGTTAAACCTACCTAACCTAGCTACAGAAAGAACTGTCGAAATCAGTCTAGCCGCTTCGGAGATTTGCCGGAACAAACAAGGAGACAGATGAAATTTTTTTTTTAATTGTTTTTGGTATATGTTTCGTATATAGATTGATATGTATTAGGCAAAAAGTTGTTACTTTGATATTAGTAATAGACACTTCAAATTTATTTACTTGTATAGTTTGTCTATAAAATCCTCGTAATAATAAAATCGTGGCGTGGCGGGAGTATCAAATTACCTTCGTACATTCCGCCGATGGAGTGACACACAAACTCACTTAGCGCGTTCGAATCCATGTAAATGATATGCGACAACTTGTCACTGGCATGCGTATACGTCATCGAAATTATTGTCACGCGTACTCCGACTTAAAAAAAACAACTAGCATTTATTGTCGTGTCTTACTAAAGTATAAAATCTACATACATACATATCCCTACCCTTTTCCTATTTTCATTTGGGGTCGGCGCAACATCTCTTCCTCTTCCATTCCTCTCTATTTGTAGTCATCTCTACATTCACTCCCTTCCTAAGCATATCATTTTTCACACAGTCCATCCATCTTTTCTTTGGTCTTACCCGTCCCATATAATCGTCCATATAACTAAAGTATAAATCTGTGTATTGAATTGGTTCGTGCTCTATCGACAAAACGGCCGATTTCAATATCGAGTTAGAATTCAGATTAAAATCAAACCAAAAAATAATCAGGATACTTGTAATAGTATTTCTGATACTTTAATCGAAACAAAACGGATTGAAGTCTTGGATTTCAGTAGATTGAAACCAGCAAAAAAGCTTTGATGTTAATTTTCCAGACAAATATTACTGGAAGCGTCATGATTGGCGTTTAAAATTCTCCTAAAATAGTGTCGCTCCTTTCTTCTGTTGGTGCGTAAAAAAGGAAAAATTAACAAATACATTTTACATTAATATTCTAAAAGTTTTGCTTTTGCAAAAATGACAACGTAATGAATCATTAAGGCGTTTGTAAGTATTAGCATTAAATAGCGAATTAACGTATTCAAAATGTATAGGAGTTATAAAAAAATGAAAGCCTTTTTTATTCGTACTGTAATACTGGTGTGGTTGTATTCACATTATAAAAGTTTCAAGGGAAACTACACAATATCGTAGCTGTAGCTATTCAAAGCGCACTACGTTGTCTACGTCGTAGCGCCACAGCGTAGCACGTATTTTTATTGCCTACGTAACACAAAGAAACTGCGATACGCTCTCTCTGAACGCGGAACATCCAGCTACAAAAAGATTCCATTATGGATACGCTAAATAAAGAAAGTTTCATATCAAAAAGTCTTCAAATTTTTTTTCTTTCAATTATACATTATACTTATAGGTGACACTTTTGAAGTGAATGTTCTTTAGCAGCGTTGAGCAATTCACGGAAGCAACATGCTACATACTATGCCAAGTATAAGATGGCTTTTAAGTGCTGGCACTTAGAGATAAATAATAGAATGCTTACCTACGCAGCCTATTGTATATTTTGATTATCACTAAGCTATATGAAAATTTACATGGTTAAATCAGAGTACCAATAGTTGTAAAAACCAGACAAAAATTTTAACGAACAAATTATGAAATGTATACATTAAAAAGAGTTTTTCCTAAGTTTCAAGTTGTCACCTCTATCAATAGTCTACACAGCTTTTTTTTTCTTATCTTTTGCGTGTAAAAAAAGGAATTACGCTACAATTTTTTAAAGAAAAAATGAGTTTTTTTCTTCAATACAGTTTTCAATTTTAGTTGTCAAAATTTCAATATGTTCGAATATATGCAATTAATGCAAATCCAAATAGTATGAATTACTAAATCACGATTAGTGACTTAATAAGTTAAGTAACTGAATTATGAGATATATTATCCGAAATGTATGTGTTTTAGTTTGGACAATGGTTAGTACTTCTCCGTTTATTTTTATAATCAATGGTCCTATGCTTTGACGGAATGTAAACGACAGTATGGCATTGTGAGGCGATACGATAACGCTTTTATTATTATTAGCTATCGTCGAGAGGGGAACATGATAAAAAGAACGAAGCGCGCCATGATAATAACGTGACGAGTTGTATTTTAAAGGAAAATATTTAATAAACTCATTCTATTTGAGTTGATTTTTCAATTTTATTGTAATTATTAATACTAGTGTACGTCTAGTGATGTGATTGCGACCATTATCTCTATTGAAATATTAAGGTAAATTTTCAGACATTTTTTTTTTCATTTAATTCAATAAAACAGGTTGTTAAATACGGGAGAAAACTGTCTTGAACCGTGTCATCTTTGCCTAATTTTATATATTAGTTAAAAAATTGCTTTAGATTAAATATTTCACCCTAATGAACGATAAACACTATTTATAGTTGAATTTAACGTATCGAGTACCCATAAAAATAAGAAAATAGGAAAACAATGGAAAGCTGGCGTAAACGCCAGGTAAGTGCTCAAGCGGTTAATGTAAAACATTTCAATTAATAATTTTATAAAAACAGAGTCAATTCTAATTTCAATAAATTTTAAATTTAGTTGTAATAATATTAACCTTCCTTCCGTGTTAGCAAAAGCCAGAAAGCCCTCTATCTCTCTTTCTCTCTAAGTTTGTTAGCAGGTTTTTGAATTACAGAAACTATTTACATAATTATTTTTAAAGCGCAGGTATATTTTTATAACATGTTTAAGTATATATATTTGGATAAATAAGATAGTATTTGGAAAAAAACTTATAAATGAAATCGATAGAAAAATTATCACAGTCACGTATTATGCACGAGTTAAGTTATCGGTGGCGCAGTTGTATTACGGTACGACTGTCGTTCTGATGTCTCGGGTTCGATTCCCGGGTCGAGTTAAGTGATATTGGGTATTTCTACTCAGTATCATCCGGTATTCTGGAATTTGTGTCCGATATGGCGACAGACTCGCCCCTTGTCACATCTGGGATAGTAAGCTCGGCGAAATGTGGGTGGTGTAGTTCGCTACTTCACCTCTGCCTAACCCTTCGGGGATAACAGGCGTGAGCTTATGTTATGTAAGTTAAATATTTTGGATATATTTACTACGGTGATTAGTAGTAAATAATATTAATTATTATATTCATGTGGAACTAAAGGCATATATAGTAATTAATAAAGAGAAATGGAGCAGAATAATGGTATATTAATTTAGTTGACACTCAATCTTCAAACACCTTATTGTCACTAATAAATAAATTGAAGTGTCTGTTTGTAAAGTCAATTTTTTGTTTTTACTAAATACTATGTATTAATACGATACCTATATTAAAACAATTTTTTTAAAGTTTGGTCGGTCTTTCTGCCTGTTTGTAATGGGTAATCTACGGCACTGCTGGACCGATTTTGACATGACTTTTTTTGGTAGATAGCTGAAGTTACACCGGGTAACTTTGGTTACTATTAATTATCGATAATAATTAGTGTTCCGCGTAAAAAAAATAACTCATAAAAATTTGAATAAAATCCGGTTCAATACACAGTTTTACGGGCAAGTGCTATAATTTATGAGGAATTATTTACTTTATCTTAGAACCCCATTTTTTTTATTTCATATATTAAGATTCGGTATAAAAAAAATTAAAACGCAGTTTAGAATATGTGAAACGCGGGTGCAGCCGCGGGTACACAGTTAGTATTTAATATTATGACGTAAATAATATGACGATGTTTACGCTGTAGTTTGCTAAGTTGTAACTCATTAATGCGTCTTTGATTAATTAGTGATGATATATAGAAATCTCTCGGATAATATACCTTACTTATATAAAGAGACACATTGATGAGTTAAGACAAGGAGGAGGGTGGAAAATTATGTGAATTAATCATCTGTTTTGTTTAATTTATTAAACCTTAAATAGAATCCATTCAATTGGATCGTTTTAAATTTGGATTAATTGGTTTATAATGTATTTTATAAAAAGAAACCCATCCGTATATCTATACTAATAAATAAAGTTGACTTGTCTTTTTGTAATATCAAATAATTTTTACTAAATAGATATGAATGTATATGCGATATCTATACCAAAATACATTTTATTAAATTTTTGCCTTCGTTTTCGAAAATAATTAGGGTTCCGCGTTAAAAAACATTAAACCTCATTAAATTTCGAATAAAATCTCATTCAACGTACAGTTTCACTAATAGTTGTTTGAATTTATGAGAAATATCTTTGCTTATAACTAACAAAAATAATTTCAAGAAAATTTTTAGTGCTCCTCGCACACAAACATTAAAACTCATGAAATTATGAACGAAATACGATTTTATGGACAGTACCATTAAAACATTATTTATCAATGATTATTTAAAAACTATATTACGGAGTGAAGGATATATAAAACGCGGGCAGAGGCACGGGCACACAGCTAATTTGTAATAAATGAGTAATATTTTGTACAAGACACAAGTTCGGTCGACAATGGAATATTATTCTCGTCTCTCGATCTCTAGTTCCTTAAAATACCTTCTTGAACGTATACGGGATGGGTTTAGGTAATCAACTATCTGTATAATTAACAAATAAGAGCTGTGTCCTTCTCATAGTTCCGGTTTTGTTAATTCGTCTTTCCCCGTTCAATCCGTTCTTCTCTGAAACGCGCTTCCTCTTGATATTAGAATGTCCACCAGTCGTTACACGTTTAAAATAATAGTTTGAGAATTATTTATAAATAAAATTGCTGAACCACAACAATAGCATATTAGTAATGCAAAATTTGTATAATAGTTTTGTATTTACATATATGTATTATGTATAAATGTCACACATTTTTATCTCTTATCACACCTACTTTATTTTATCTCTGCACCATCCCAAGGTTGACTAGTAGAGAATGCCTCTGGCATTAAGTCCGCCTTTTTTCACAAATTTTAAATAAAGTATAAATAAATCAAGTGGCTCATTGAAACTTAACTAAAATATTCACAATGCAGAGATCTGCATTGTTAATAACCTAAACTAATGCAGTTTAGTACCAGTCTTTTATCTCAGACTTTATGGACGGAGGCGAGCTGCAAAAAAACTTAGCATAGATAGTATTTTGCGTAGAGTTAAAGTACAATATTCTTCATAATTTATTTGTTTTTAATATCATCATATAACACACTATATTATATTAGTTTAACAATTACTGGAAAGTCAATAATATGTTTAAAAATCAATACAAGAATGAATTATTTAAATATTTTTATACACATACATCTACTGTCAACACCCTCAAAATGTAATCGTACGTTCGCGTGTCATTACGTTCACTCATTCGTTTTTTGGCTCCATTCGTTCTGTAACGTTATCTGTGGAGATGGATCTAGTTAGGAAATTGGTTACGTTCAGTTTTCTGGCCGAGTGAACCCCTTGATTAGTGTACCGTGATTCTGGTGCCATATTCCAATCATATCTGAATACCGTTAGAGGTTTTGGAAATCCTTTGATTAACTTTTTTTTGTAAATACTTGATAGTTAAGAAATTAAATCCTAATATTTCTAAATTTCATTTATATTTAAATGAAAATTTATTTGTAGTTTTAAATAACTTCATAAATAGGGAGATCTCTGTTTCCCTAGTATAATTGTATGTAGGTATAGGAGTTCTTTTTAGAAAAAACACAATCGATTTTATGTTTGTTTTATAAAAGTAATCTATATATTCATGAAAAGACAATTATTTAACTAATTATGTATTCATATGTAGGTAATATGAGTAGGTAAAAATAAATAATTATCCAACTGCAAGGTAAAGTTAGGTTTTATGTGAGTTTTATTTATTATTTAACTTAAAAAATAATGTATTTTTACTTCTTTTCACGCAGTCTACAAAGCGTAACAACAAAAACTAAATATTTAATTTTTAAATGATGAAAAAGACAATTAGCAGTGCATACCAAGATGAGTCTCGCGTTAAAAACAGATTATTTTCCACAGCTAAAAGCCTCGGTTGTCCATTAACCAGACAGGCATGCGGTTTTATTTTCATCTGTATATAAAAGCTGTGAGCGATGTGTAAATGCTGTGTTCCGGTCTTCGTCACGTTCGCTCTTGTGTACAGTTTCATTTGTCAATAAAATAACAAAAAAAAAATACGATTTTGTTTGTCAGCGGAGTTAGATGCTTCGTTTGGTTTATGTGATGTTGTTTCGTTGGAATTTTTTTGCATTTATTATGCACTTTTTTCACAGAGTTAATAATAATTGTATTGTTGTTTTTTTATCATCACTACTAGGATTACTTTATTGTTTGGCTTGGGAGCAATGAAACCACCCTGAAAAAAAAAACATGAGGATACTTTTATAACAATTCCTTTGTAGCTACCATCCTTAAGTTTGAAAACCTGTCGCCAAGCACCAATAGATATATTCTAGTGACATCACTTGAGAGTTAGTATCTGTAGGTTCAGTTTAACATAAATTTAGATTAGGTCAAAGTGTTGAACGTATACAAATTTCTCACACTTGTATCACATTAATATGGCAGAAAAGAATTTAATTTAATTTTCTAATATATATGAAAGGAGAAGGGGGTTCCTTTGACGCACCATCACTTCAAAACTAGTCCCAAATGGGCATGGACTACTACCATTCAACGTGAAATTTTTTGTAGATGTTTATTGGCTATTTTTTTTTAAATTCCATCGACCCTTTCTCATTTTTTTTTTCCGATTTACTCTCATGTACATTTTTTTGTTTTTTTGTTTTTTTAGATCAAAATTATATTACGCAGTGGAAAATATATGAAACGCGGGCACACAGCTAGTAATAATATATAAGTTATGCGATGTTTTAGTTATGCTTCCATGTATGGACAAACTTACATTGAAATTTATATATAATGTTTACGCCAGCAAAAGTATGAAAATTGAACCTTAATTAATTCACTATAACAGTTACAAAAATTTGTAATAAAAGTTTTCAAATCTTCATACAATCGGACCGCAATAAATCATACTCCTCAACGTTGAGTACGCTCAGTCGGATAATCGGGAACGTTAAGCCGTCACCGGCTTAGCGAGTACCGACCTACCTAGCCCCCCCCCATCCCCCCACCACCCTCGGCAGTGGGATTGCCTCCCCGCGTCTCTTCACGTGCGTTTTGACGCGATTATCATACCCTGCCGGTATCTGAGCGCAATATTGTTTGCTATTGCGAACTACGAAAGTATTGGATACGGTTTCTTCTTTATTTCACCCGCTTGTGAACACGAACACATTTTCTACTGGGAATTAGTTGCTATAGATTTAATGGGTAATTTACTTTTAAATTGAAATTGATGATGCACTTAACAATAGTGAACGAATTTCCATTATAAAGTAAAAATGTACGTCACTCAATAACCAATGTGACATAAACGTTTATAAATTTTGTGGTATGAAATGTTAAATATATTACAAATATAATGCAATTAGTTATAATGCAAACCTATACTATAACCTGAAAAAAAAGTAAGTTTTGTAATTAACCCCTTGAGCACTTACCTGGCGTTTACGCCAGCTTTCCATTGTTTTCCTATAGTCTTCTTTTTATGGGTACTCGCTTGACACATTAATTATTGCCCCAAAACTTTTTATGGCTACCTAGAAATGTACGGTTCGGTTTTGAAATTATATTTTATACTTACTTATTAAAACCACTGAACCGAATTACATGTTCTTTAGATGTATATATATTATAGATATTGGTTTTAGTATTTGATTACATTAGGTAATGTTATGTGAATAATAGTGAATGAAATTGACACAAATTT
Organism: Samia ricini; assembly: GCA_014132275.2. NCBI lineage: Eukaryota > Metazoa > Arthropoda > Insecta > Lepidoptera > Saturniidae > Samia > Samia ricini. The sequence continues at coordinate 26,805,101 of AP028166.1, read as the reverse complement.
GTTTAACATTTTATTCTTTACAATATTTAATTAAACAAAAGGATATACATGTAAAATATTGAATACAGTACATAATTACATAAATCGTCATTTCACGAACGGGGAATACATTGCGGACGGAGTCGCGGGCACGGTTAGTGCGACTGAAGGTAATTTTTGTTTTCATTTAGAACTAGGCCGCGGCCGCGCCCGTGTCTTATATGTTTCTTCCTGGGTTTTATTTTTTTATACGGAACCCTAATTTTTTTCCTTAGTGTTTTTCGGTACTAATATAAAGTAAATTTATCACAAATTCAAATACTTGCCAGTGAAACTGTGCGTTGAATCGGATTTTATTCGAAACTAGCTGGTGCCCGCGGCTCCGCCCGCGTTTCATATGTTCTGTGCATATGACGTTTCATTTATAGCTAATTTAAAAAAACAAATGAATGAATATAGAATTTGAAAAATATATCCTAGCCTATATCCATCTACGATTAATTCCGCGTCGAATGGTTGTGGTTTCATGCTGATCGGTCCAGTAGTTTTCGAGTTAACCTCGGACAAAGAAAACAAACTTTGCTTATATATATAGATTTCATGAGTTTTAACTTTTTTACGCGGAACCCTAATTAATTTCATGAAACAAAAGTTATGATAAGTAACTTCAGATATCTAACAAAATAATTCCTGTCAAAATCGGTTCAGCTGTTCCAGAGATTACCGGGGACAAACAGACAGACAGACAGACAAAACTGTATTTTATGGTATAGGTATCGTATTCTTATGTATTTAGTAAAAATAAAAAAAATTGTCATTACAAACAGACACTTCAATTTTATTTATTAGTATAGATTTAGTTCTACAATTTGATTTTTTCCGGTACATTGAATGTTGAAATATTACCGTATTCAATTTTTCGTAGCTCTGTGAAATCTCGCCACCCCACCGCCGTCGGTGTGGTTTTTGAATCTGTTTTCCTTTGTGACGGTTTTAATATGGAAATTAAACTTGGCTGCCGTGTGACGTGGAACACCTCTACAAGTATACAATTTACCGTTTAAAACGCCATTTTTCATTCCATTACTAATACATTTCAATGGTGTAAGGTTCAAAATGCTATAAACCTATTTTATATAGTCAGTAGTAGGTAAGTGTTACAGAGTTGGAAATGAGTAAATTTGTCGCTAAAAACCGCACGTCCGCCGTCGCTTTTGAGCCTAATTGAATTTTTTATGTACTTGAACGAAGCTTTCATATATTTTTTTTCTTTCGTTCCATCCAGATTTGCGTGTTCAAGCTTCGGCGGGAATTATTTCTTTATAAAGGTTTTATTAAATATTTCTATTTAATTTGTGTATAGTTTTATTGAATTCTAGCTGTGTGTCCGCGGCTGCGCTCGCGTTTCATATAATTTGTCACTGAATATTATAGTTTTTAATTTTTTTTACACGGAACCCAAATTATTATACAAACATTTTTTTTACTGCTTACATTAAGCAAAGGTATTTCGCACAAATTCAACCACCTGCCAGTAAAACTGCACATTGAATCGGATTTTTATTTCAATTTTTTTTTACGCGGAACCCTAATAATTTTCGAGAATTAATACTACCCTAAGTTACGCCGAGTAACTTCAGCTATCTATCAAAAAAGTCCCGTCAAAATCTGTCCAGCCGTTCCGGAGATTACCCGTTACACACAGACAGACAAAACATTTAAAAATTGTATTTTTGGTATAGGTATCGTATATACATCGATATCTATTTAGTAAAAAAACTAAATTTTGACATTGCAAACGGACACTTCAATATTATTTAATAGTATAAATGAAAATACAGAGGAGTTGGTTTACAAGAGACACATGAAAAATGTTTTTGTAACTATTAAAATTTACCACTAAACTAAGACGAATAACTTAAGTTTAGATTAAAAAACTTTAGACAAAACTAATATATGTAACTAGTTACAATTACAATATGTAGATACAGTAAAGCGAAGATAACATAAATAAAATGAAACAGACATATTTCACCTGTTTATTAATATGTTTAAACAAGAGTTGTTGAATCACTTAAATTGCGATGAAACTGAATTAAAACCGGAAATATTAAAAGTGTATGTCACTTGTCTGAACACTGTCTCTGGCAATATTGCACTGAAGCCATATTGATCCAAGAATTATTTATTAATGATACACAGAAACCATAAGGATTGTTCGTTGTTTTTTTTTTTTCTAGTTAAATTTTATTTTTCACGTATTTTATAATTAGATCTTCTTTTTGTTTGTACAGTGTCTATAATTTTGTAATTGTATTTTTGGGTTTGTGTATACAGAGCATTTAGTAAAGCTGTGTACTCTTATAAGGGGCGTGGACATTACTTTATAAACTTTTTTTTTTTTTTGACGGGGGGAAATTTTGCACCGTGGGGAATTTTGACGGGGTGAAAGTTTTTGACGGGGGGAAAAATTACTTTATAAACCTTACTATAACCATAGCTCGTAAACCATATCTTTTATTATTGAATATTTATGTGTAATGTTGTTGGAATTCCAAATAAATAAATAAAATATAAATAAAATGATAGATTAGTGGTAGTCTAACTATCTTATTTTATAATGAATCTGAGCTATTGGTATAAAAAAATGTTGTTTTGAAATCAAACTAGTGTAACGTTTTTCATACAATGTAAAAATTACCTGTATAGATCAGTGGTCCTCAAAGTCCAGCCCGCTGGCCGGTATTTACGTGGCCCGCGACGTATCAAACAGCTTTAGTAGACAGTAGTTTGACTGAAACCCGAGTATATATGATATGAAGTTAACTAAATGGTTAGGATAAGGACATGAGTATAAGTAGAATCAGGAAGGGGATTGGGGGGAAGAAGTCTTAATAAAAGCTAATAGTGGGACGGCCAGCATTTTGCTGTTTTTTGGTTTATGAAGTTTAAATAAGGCAATGTCATAACGAGATGATCATACAAATGATGAATTCAATATTCGCATTTCAAGCTAATGCATTTAAACATGATATTTACTTGATACCAACTTAGTAAAAAATACCTAAATAGGTACTTAATGTTTGTGTGGCCCTTTACGAGAAAAGTGTGACGACCACTGGTCTAGATCTACTAAATTAAAAACTACCATCTAGTTTTTAGTGGCTTTTAAAGAAAAACGTTAGGAATATTTTAGGTAATTTTGACTCCTCCCTTCCCTTATCAGTAATATTGGCTCTTACTTCTCCATCTATCCTCAAAGATGACGTAAGTATTTTTAAAAAGGAAAAAAACTAAACTTTACTCACGTAATCACCATTCAGAATTCCTCGACCCCCATGGTATTAAAATTAAACCAAGCAAAAAAAACCCCAAATGTAGCTTACGTAATACTTGAACGACCCCTGGGATTTTAGCAGAGTGAGTTAGCTAAGAAACACCGTAATTGTCTTTCAAGCAGCTAAATTGGTCTTTTTGCACCTTCACATGTGTTTCGTCTCTTTTCAAAATATGTCCATACCAAGACAAACATTCATTCCCGATTCTATCTGTTCAGATCTGGCACACATCCACCTCAAAATTCGCATCTCTCTTGCGTGCAGTCGTTTTTCATCCATCTTCTTAGTAGTCAGTATAATATAAGATTGGTAAATTGTGTTTTTCTTAAAACGTAGATGATTAAAGCCGTGCTCGCAGACATGTTCAAACAGCAGATTATGAGTGTAGCGAAGAGACCGCGAGGGTGGGTAATGTTTGCACACCGTCGCGTACGTAAGTCTGAGTCCCCGCTTCACTCTCCGCATCAACTGTTTGAATACAGATTCTCCGCTCTGAATTTATTGTGAACAACGTGATTTAGGGTTCGCACGAAAGTTAAATGAATTTCGGCTTTCATTTTAAGTGAAACATGTTTAAGCGCGTTTGGAGTGAAATTTTGAAGGTCGCGTCACACGATTCGTGTCAGAATTAGCGTAATTAAAAAACGATTACCACGTATACTTGGTTTATTGTTTTATTGTAGAATTTTTTTTTACTTTTTGTGCTACATTCGTTCTCTAGTGCGCATGACTATATTTTAGTTTTTTTTTTACAAAATTAAACTAAAGATTATACTACACGGGGCTCTTTTTTAAAGTTAATTATTTCTTTTTTTTTCTGCATACTGAGTCATTGGTTTACCACAAATAAATAGTGTCACATATAACACATGAAACTTAAGAAGAAGATTTACTTTCAAGTCCTTCCAGAACAAATAGATTAGATTTAAAATTCTAGTTACAAGAGCGTATACAGGCTTATCTACAAAAAATAATTTTAGTACTTAGACCATACTATCTCCTATTAAGATGCTAAAACTAGGAATAGCCTTATTTCGGAAAACCTGTCACAAACTTTTTGATAATGATTCCTTCGAGCATTTAAAAATGATACTATACTTTAGTAAATTTAATTATACGACGAAACAGTACAGATTGATTTCGCACTGAAAAATAAAAAAAAATCTTAAAGTGACAACCATAGGCAATCTCCGTCCCCCTACACTTGCTTCACCAACTCTTTATTGTCGCCGAAATGTATCGCTTCCACTTCAAACTCGACGATATGGTAATGTGACATTTAATTCCTATAGGGATCTCTTATTAGTGGGCGATGTGGGAATCCTTTGTTTATTGAATCATACCCATCGTTTATTGTTAAACTTCGTAAGTTACTTACTAAAGGTAAAACCTTTGTCTTTATTACTATATTAATTTAGTTCATTTTAATTATTTAATAAATCGTATATAAGGGAAATTATTAAAGATCGCTAAGATAACGAACATTGATTATTAAACTAGAAATATATCTAAAACATTTGTGTCACTTATAGTCATATTATTTCAATTTTCTTACATTTCGTTTCCAGTATATTATTACTTTAATTTGTGATTTTGAGAGATGATAATTAATATGTTATATATTTTCAAAATTTGTTTCATTATACGCAAAATAAGATAAAAAAGATTATGTAAATAATTTACAAAATTAACTAGTAAGATTTCCACATTAATTGTTTTATTTTATAACGTAAATTGCATGATGGTAGGGCGTTTTATAATTATGCCCGCCTGGGTAGCTAACGCCCTCAAGTTTGAAAAACCTGTCGCCAAGTACCAGTAGATGTGTTCCGGCAGTGTCACTTAAGAACCATTACCTCTAGGCTTAGTGTGATTACCATCCCACACCAGATCGTGACTTAACATCAGGGGAGATTGTGGTCAAAGCACTGGGCCTATTCCGTGTAGAAAAAAAAAAGTAAATAATGAATAGTAAAAAAGTAAATAAGAATAAGTATTCAGAGAACAAATAATCTAAAATATAGTATGCAATTAATTTATGTCTACTATATGTAATTCTTAATCATGCTGGATTTTGCATGCAATGTTTTAAGCGTAAGTCGAATATCGTACAAAAATAAAGGTACACCGGCAACGAAGAGAGATTCAAAATGAAAATATAAAACCATTGCTATCTGAATGCGGATGTATCTACACGGTATTCGAATATTGCCAATAAAACTGCGATGAGCTGAAAAATCGATGTCGACAGACGACCGTGCATGCATCGCATCACTACGTCATGAAATTCTTTGAAATTACAAATTTAGTAGATACGCGAATACCTTACTTTACTACATTTTTTCATTCTCGTTTTCAAACAGCAATAAATAATATGAGTTTATTAAATAAGTTGTTCTGTTAGTTGTTCGATTATCAAAACGAAATAATTGAAACATGTATTTTTTATCTGAAAACTATCGAGTTTCTTGAAAGATGTATGTACAGCTCATTTTGACCTTATATCGATAGGTTATATTTGCACTACACGGAAACTACATGATCCTTTGTTACATTTAATTATTTTTACTTTATAATTATTGTTTATTCTTGTGATGCATCTTTATAATTATGTTATAGATATCATTATACTACTACCAAGCCATTTCAAATCATTAACTAACGTAAAATCGCCCGATATTATTGATTTTGAATAATCAAAAATATTAACTCGTAATTCAATAATGCATTAAAATCTTACAACATTTATTAATTTGGGTCCTAATGATTTATTAAAATAAAATTTGAAGTATCAGAAAGACTTTAAAAGTAAATTTAAATATAACTACATACAGTAACATATTACTTAGACAAAATGTTTGAGATTTCATAAATTTTATTTATACGTACAAATACTTATATCGCAATTAAAGCATTCTAAGGAATAATGTCTGTTTATCCGCCCTTTAGTTCACACGTTGTAAAAACTATCAAATGAGACGTAGACTATATACATGTATAAATGTAAGTAAAATGCAGATAATGCACAGAACCTCATCTCGTTGAAGTGAGGACGAGTGCAGTACTTAGCGACGACGTCAGGCGCATTGTTCGCAGACGAGTCCGTGATAATCACACCATTGCTATCTGCTCGATTCGAATCTCGCTCCTATAACCGACGGGGAAAAGATCGTTTTACACTCTACGATATTACAATTCCAAATACAAGTATGATATATTTTAAATTTGGAATAGTGACGGATTTAATAGCACTTTTAGTCGGTATTCTACATTTGATATTAAATGCTGTCTATTTAAAAATGTAAATAACATATCATGTAATTAAACGGTGGTAAATTAATGACATTATCGCACATAGGGTAATTGAGTTTATCACCGTCCTTTCCTTTATGTGAAATTGTGGTTGCTTATTAATATGCTAATGAATAAAGTAGATATAGTATATCATTAAAATTACAGACAATTAAGTTGACATTGAAGTAAATATTCAAAATGTAATTTCGTACTTTTTTTTGCTATATCGTATTGAATAATATGACATATTAAGAACCGTTTTTAAAAAGTTTATGCTGTTAATGTTTAATTTATTTCTTAAAACAAAATGGTACTTGTAAAATAATTTTGTCTTTGGGATAATCCATCACTAGTATTAAAAAATATTATGATCTTTTTCATTACCACTACTTGACCTAAGAATTCCAGCTGTTGATATGTATATTACAGAAAAGGTATTAATATAAAAAAATCGTGAGGTGTAAAAATCTTAAAACACCCATTACTTCGTACGTCGCTTCTCATTCACATCGAATTTCCGATTTAAGATAGGCATGACGCCGTATTCGCTCATCTCATATAGACTTATAATAACATCGAATGTTTATTTTTCAGAATATGAGTTCGGTGCAAGAGGAGAAAACTCCCATGGAAGGCCAAACAAAAACTCACGTACGTGAATTAAGAAATACCGAGTTGGTTTCAAGACTTTTAGCGGCCACTCCTCCGTACCTCTACAGCGCTTTACCGCTGCAGCCACACGCTTTTTTCTTTAGTGAAATGTTGCGGTCTTTCGTCAACGCTCGTCATGGGTGTAGGGCCGCCGCACTACCAACGTCGCTTTAAGCGCAGAACGCACAAGTACTTTGCAGAAAACGACAGTGACTGGCGTCGCGATTGGCCAAAGCAGGATGACGAGAAAAAAGGACCAGAGGTTCGCTCCGAAGTTCCTTTAGAGCTGACTGTAGAGAAGCATCCGAGAGTGCGTGATTCATCACCTAGACGGTTATCACCTAAAACCGAACAAGCTAAGTCGAGTGGAAGTCCAGGGCCGCCAGTAAGGCAATCCTCATACGTTGACGTCGGTACAGAAGAACTGCCGAAGCCTTCACCTTGTATTAATCGTAATCCTGAAAGCTCTATCCCGCCATCTAATTTAATCCTACCCCCACCACCACCAATGTGGTACCCACCGATATATAATCCACAGTTTGGTGTGGATCCATTAAATTTCTTTATAGATTTACGCGTCTCCGGGCATATTTATGACAGGAAGAGAGCAACGACTGATGGGACTGAAGTAAACCAAGAAACACGTTCGGATGATTCTGGAGATAAGCGCATTGGAAGAGAATTCGGGAGACCTCGGCACCTGTCGGCTTTTTCCGTGCCAGTGCGTACGGGAAATGTAGAGACCACTGAATATAGAATGGGTAAAATCAACGGCACTTCGTATATAATGAAGAATTTGAAGAATGTTTACGAGAATCTGCACACTTCTCGTCATTTAAAGGATGATTTGAAAAGGTGTAATGATGACGAATCAAAAGAAGAGACTACAGACGTTGACGATGATATTATCGAATAATTTTTTGTTTCTTATTATAAAAATCGATCTCTTATATTTATGATTATTTATAACTTGACAGTAAAGTGTTATTGTAGATACATTCGTTTACCATTATATAGATTTAATATAAATATTATGACGCTTTGCAGAAAAGTATTAAAATGGAAAATTTTCGATTTCTATGCACTTCGGTTAACTTACCATACCATAGCATATAATATTTTATGTTTATAATACTATAATGTTTATAATATAACTTGTTTACCTTCATGTAAAAACTTAGAACCTTAATGAAGTCTGTCTAGTAGAAAAATGTTGTTGTTGACTTGAAATACGTGTGCTGCAACCATTTCTAATTATAAATGATTTTTATATACCTATATTTCATATGAATGAAAGTGAATGTTAGTAAAACGAAAGTAATGGTATTTGAAAGAGAAGAAAGTATGACAGATTGCGTAATTTCGATAGAAGGAGACAGAGTGGAACAAGTGAAAGAGTTTGTGTACTTGGGATCAAAGGTTACGAGAGATGGAAAGTGTGACGATGATATTGAGCGAACAGTTTTGTTAGGGAATAGAGTGAATGGGGCCCTGCGTAACTTCATGTGCAGCCAGAAAGTGACTGAAAAGGCGCGTTTGGCTGTGCATTGAGGAGTCCTGGTCCCTACACTTAGGTATGGTAGTGAATGCTGGGTTTGGCAGAAGAAGCATGAAAGTAAGATTAACGCAGTGGAAATGAGAAGTCTGAGAAGTATAGCTGGAGTGAAGACGATTGACAAAGTCAGGAATAGTATGATAAGGGAACGCTGTGGTGTGGTAGAGGATGTGGTGACCAAAATAGAGAAAGGTATGCTTAGTTGGTTTGGGCATGTAGAGAGGATGGATGAGAGAAGATTAACGAAATTAATTTATAAGGCGAGGGTGAATGAGCAAGTCGGTAAGGGTCGACCTAGGCGAATGTATCTAGACCAAATCAATCATGTCTTAAATAAAGGCCAGGTAAAAAGTACCCATAACCGACGAGCATGTATGAAAGCGCTCATGAAAGTAGAGGAAGCGAAAGAGGTATGCCAAGATCGTAGCAAGTGGAAGGACGTAATCTCTGCCTACCCCCACGGGAGAAAGGCGTGATGATATGTATGTATATTTCATATGAGTTTATGATACCTTACTAAGGAATGTAATTTGAATTAAATATGATTAAAGTATTCAATCATGTATTGTATTTATATATATAATGTAACCGAAGATAAATCATTTATTTATGATATCTAATTATATCATAGGTTTAAATATATTTACTCTAAATATAAAAGTTGTTTCATAAGCATTTACATTTTTTTAAGGATATATTATTAAATTATAAATACAGATTATTTTCGCTGTACTTGTAAACGCTTGATGATTTATGATGTCTATGTGATTTATTTAACTATAATGTTTAGATTAGCATCGACTATATCAATAATCGACAGTAATGTAAAACAACAGAAAAAAATACATTATCTACTATTGTTATACATATATGGTATTTATAATTTAAATATACTATTCTCTGCAGGGGTTAGGGATTTAAAAACTATAATAAATTTAGTGATGATTGTGAATCTCATTATCTAGTCTTCAGTAACCAAGATATTCATTGTATTATTAGATTTTATTAATTATAAATATATCATTGATATTGTAAATAGTCACGTTCGTTAGAAAACTTTTGTCAAATATATCTTTCTAAATAAATAATATAATATATATTTGCAATGTTTTTATTTCCGTTTTAATATACTATATTAGAAACAAAAAAGGAAACATTCGTATTTATCGTTATATGTATGTCAAAGTAAATATTGATTTGGACGTTATGGAATCAATTCTTGTTGAATTCTATGCATTACATTAAATTTGATCTGATTAAAAAGTGGTTTAATATTTTTAAAATCTAGTATCAGGAACATTGGTAATGGTAGGACAAACCATATTAGGAAATCTAATTCATGTTTATCCTCGTTTTTCCTCATTTAGCGTTTCCATTGTTAGTATTGGAAATAAAAATGTTCAAAGAAAAAGAGTTCAAGGCTCAAATTTTTGTAATATTAAAAAGAATCAAAACAGTTTAATACAATATTCATAAAATTTATATAATTCCGGTGTAACTTATCTCTTTATGTAAAGTATCTAACTAAGAATTATAGATATTAGGAATAAACATAGATTTGATATCGACAAGCAAACATCGATGTCGATTAAACAACAAAAATAACCACACTTATGTTAGAAAAGATGGATGTTTTTTTTTTTAAAATAAAACATTTCACAAATTACGAAGCATAAGAGTAATGTTAAAATAATAGGTCAGGGAAATGTCCCATAATTTGTTATAAATATTTTAAAGAACAATAATAAAATGGACAAATTTTAAAGAATTATATATATATTTTTGTAAAATAAATTTTATACAATAAAGACTTGCATAAGAGATTCACTAAAAATAAATGTAGCAAACTTATTGTCGATATTTTGTCCATATGATCTATATTTTTACGCCAATATGGCGAGTTTTACGTAACATTCATGAATATACATAATTTCTGTCAATAAGGAGTATTCTAAATTCGAGTCATCTACTTATAGAATAACATTTTATAATTTCAGAATTTTGAATTTCTATTGGATACTTTCACGTAACTTCAATTGGTATGTTTTGCTAGTAACAAATATGGGAAAATCGATAGTCAATATTGTTGATAATATCATCTATGTATCGATGTTTTAAAGATTCTAACATCGATGCTAAAACATCATTTTATTTTCATAACAGTTCTTTTATTATTGATCGATACAGAGTCTGCAGAGTACATTATAATAAACTGCGTATAGAGCAGCGTACGCAACCATAGACACGCAACGGCACAAATATAAAAGCTCGTCTCAGGCACATAAAAAGTAAATTATGGCGCTGCCGAAGTGTTTTCATCAACATTGTTAGATCATACAGCTACAATTCTCGATTTCTAGACCCGTTTTTAGTTTATAATGTAGTAGTGACACAGCGATGGTTTCGGCATACAGCGAGCGGCTCAGAACACCAGTGCGATTTTAATATAGAAGAAGTCGCACTTGGCTAGCGTCGACGCTGTCTTCTATAACCATAAGCTAACTCTAACTTTCTTCTTCTTCTTAGATAATTATCTAAGTCCAATTATTTACAATAGATTACACATGAAAATATTTCCCTCCTCACGTACCGACCATGTAAAAAACGTCTACTACGTAAATAGTTTCTTGCACTTAGTTATGAAGAAACAGAAGAAATTATTAAAATTAAAAAATTAGTAGCGACTTCTTTGCAACTCCAACTTTAATTTATTTTTAACCGCAAACACGTCCGCTCTTACACAACACACTTACACACAATAAATGCACACACTACCCTCAGAACACGGCCACAAAAAAACATAATAAACACACGAATATACGTTCTTAACATGACTTAAAAGAAACTTATATTTGATAACTTGTTTAATTTTGTTAAACATATTTTTAATTCCGTGGAACGCGTCTGTTTTTGCTAATAATGTGGAGGTATGTGCCATCGATCAATAATAAAAGAAGTACCTAGGCGCTATTGGCTGCGACTCAGTTCTAGTAGCCAATATCGTGTACTTTTGTTTTTTTTTGTAAAATTTTTATGGTTTCACTCTATGTTACTCTGTGATTCCAATTCGGTTCCAGTCAGAGATGAATAATAACATGAATAATAAAAGTTCTAATCACAGAGTATACTATATTAGATCCAAATTCTTTTATTATTGATCAGTGGTGCCAATCATTATAATTCGTTTCTAGTTCCAATCAACTTATTTATTTATTCTTTTTTTTAATGGCAATCTCTGTACACACAGTTTGTGCCAGTGTCATGTGGATAAGATGCATTTTCAATCTTGTATCAGCGTTACCAAGCTCCAGCAAAACAGTGGCCCATTCTGCTCGAACATTCCATGTAGCTTTGTCAGCACCTCAGAATAAATGTTACTTGTTATTTTCTGTAATAAACTTAACTTGAACAGAAAAGCCAATGTATATTATACAAAACGCCACCAAGATAACATGATATAGAGTTAAAAATACAAATATAATGAATTATAGAAAATACATGACAGACTGAAATTCTGCCAAAACCTCTAACTCTAAATATTGCTATATTTATTTAGCACACTAAGAACGATCTGCCAATTATTTTTGGACGTGATAAATGTTGTTATAAAATAAATAGTTAAAGTTAATTTCCGTGATTGTAGATTTCTGTTCTCTGTGATTTTAAGAGGACACTGCGAAATAATATGCAAAACATTGATGAATAATAATAATGCAAAACGAAAAACATTGATCAATACAATGATACATAGAAGAATACTGGTTGATTTAATTTCATTCATGCTTTAATTCAGAGTCAAGGGGATCTGTAATTATTTTGTAGAATGTACAATATTTTTTCAATGTGAATTTAAATGTATTCAAATAAATAGTCATTTGGAAGTAATTAGTTGATTAAAAGTTTTTTTAAGTTCATGAACCTTTTTACATTGCGTTTTTACTTAAAATTTTAAATAAATACAGTTACTCAAAGCCTTTAAAGTTATTGCAGATATTCGTTAATGGTAACAATTCTAAAATGAATAGAAATGAGATTATGATAATTCTCGGAATGTAATAAATTAAAATCGTTTTAAGAAAATTTGTTGCGTATAAAACTAGTATCTATTTTTTTTTATTTAAAAAAAGAATCTTTTTACAATATTTATTATGGCAACACCAGTCACCACGCGATTATTGTCTGTTGCAGCCTTTGCAGGTTGCTAACTTTCTTCAAGAATTTTTTAGATTTACCAGTTGATTTTGCATTTCTTTTATTCAAAATGTTCGGCCAACAACCTATTTTAGTTCTTAGTAAGTATAACAAAATCTTTATGTGATATATTCCACAAAAAAATATTTTTTCATTCAGCAGTGATATCACTTTGCAGGCCAAAATACGAAACGTGACTCCGGCCGGAAGGTTCAACTTGAAAATATCAACGCTGGAAAGGTATTTATGGCCAATGAAGACAAAATAATGAATTTTTACACGATAAATAATAATGTTATTAACTGAAACATGTATTTTTATGTTTATTTTAGACAATAGCCGACGTTATTCGAACATGCCTCGGACCACGGGCGATGTTAAAAATGCTCATGGACCCTATGGGTGGGATAGTAATGACCAATGATGGCAATGCCATTCTTCGCGAAATCACTGTGGAGCACCCCGCCGCTAAGTCAATGATAGAAATAGCTAGAACACAAGATGAAGAGGTTAGAATTAGTCACAGCCCTTTTATTTTATTATAAATTAATTACATCTCAAGTAATTAAGTTTCTAATTTTTTTTAAACATTTTATATATTACTTTGATCACAATTTCACTAAAGAAATGATGGTGTGACTTTATCTAGTAAACACAGACTACACATACTAATGACAGTTCATATATTCCTAAATATTTTACATACATATCCATTTACATCAATTACAATTTATTGCAGAGTAATTTATATTATGGTATAAGTAGATTTATTTATTAAAACATGTAATATTCCAAATATACTTTCTTTATATTTAATTTACATCAGTGAGTTGGGTAAAATTAACTACCAGATTTATACTGTTCTTACAAAATTCCTTGAAGGTTATATGAATTTACCACTGCCTCAGTGGCGCATTTGTAAATAAGTTAATAAAATAAACAAATTTGTATTACGGTGAGACTGCTGTTCTGAGGTCTCGGGTACAATCCCCGGTTCGGTACAAAAAAGTGGTATTGGGTTTTTCTACTCAGTATCATCCCGGAGTTTAGAATTTGTGCCTGGTATGAGGACAGGCTCGCCCCCTGTCAAATCTGGGATGGAACTAAGCTCCGTGAAATGTGGGTGATGTAGTTCGCTATTTCACGTCTGCCTAATCCTTCGGGGTTAATAGGCGTGAGCTTATGTTATGTTACCAATGATAGAGAAAATGACAAGCTTCAACAAATTTAAAAATATTAGTGAACTATTGATTTAATATAACCTTTGTCAATTACATGCTATTAATTATTTTTATTTTAAACTACAAAAACAAATAGTGTTTCCTAAATCACAACAAATATAGTTAACACAACAAAGTTATATAAGTATTGCCATGAATGGTTTCAGGTTGGAGATGGCACCACATCTGTTATTGTTCTTGCCGGGGAGATGCTGGCTGTTGCAGAGCCATTCCTAGCACAGAATATTCATCCCACTGTGATCATCAGAGAATACAGACAAGCTTTGGAAGATGCTGTAAAACTTTTACAAGAAAAGATCTCTATTCCGATTGACTTAAATGATAGAGATAAGTTGAAGGAAGTTGTAAGTAGTTATTTTTAATGTATTATCTATTAATAAATTCAGATATATATACATTTAATTAAAGTGCATTTTAATTGAAAGAAATATATGTAAATGTATTTAGATACATGTTTTTGACACAAAAACATCAGTTAATATACTTATCATTAATAAGTCACGAGTAGATTTTAAAATTCTTAATTAAGACAGTTTTTTTTTGTATAATTTGAAGGAATTTTTATAAAATTTCGATTCCATGATGACTTTCATTCTAGTAACTTTGTAACAACATAATAAGAAGTCCTGGAATTAAAATACAAGTCTATTTCATTATCACTTCCCCAGATTCGTTCTTGTGTGGGTACAAAATATATCGGACGCTGGGCCGATCTCGCTGTGGACATATCACTTGATGCTGTCAACACAGTTGCCGTTAACGATAACGGAAGAGTTGAAGTTGATATTAAGAAGTAAGTCAATAAATTCAATCTTATTACATTACCATACTGCTTTTTGGTACAAAGATATCAGTAACGACTTACCACATGTCTCATTTAGACTATGCCCCTATTATTTCTATTTGACTACAGATAGATTTTTATTTCCGACAATTGATAGTTTCTGATATTGTTACTGAGCATGGTAGAGTTAGCATTGTGGGGCAATCATAATAGATCTTTCTACGTTGCAGTGGTACAGGATTGTTCCTATATGCATTGCCTTTCTTATAATCTATATATATATATATATAAGCAAAGTTTGTTTTCTTTGTCCGAGGTAAACTCGAAGACTACTGGACCGATCAGCATGAAACCACAACCATTCGACGCGGAATTAATCGTAGATGGTTATAGGCTATATATTTTTCAAATTCTATGAGCCCTTTGCCATGTTTTCTCAATTTGTTTGTTTATTAATCACCATTAAGCACCATCACCTCAAAAACTACTCAACATATCGGGATAGGACTAATACCTTTCAACCCAGTATTTTTCGTAGACAGGTATTTTTTGGATTCCACCGTTTTTTTTTTCGATTTTTTTTTCGATTTACTCTTTTGTACATTTTCCACTTCAATTTACGCTTATATACATTTTTTCCACTAATAAAAACAAAACACTCTTACTTTTATTCATAAATTTGTTTTTTTAAATTAGCTGTAAATGAAACGTCATATGCACAGAACATATGAAACGCGGGCGGAGCCGCGGGCACCAGCTAGTAATCTACACTTAAAATTTTAATGAGACGAAATCTGTACATTGAAGATATTGCAGATATAATTAACTACAGAACACATTTTGATAGTATTACAAACCTTTGTCTTCCTGTTTATTAATTTGTTTGTCAATCACGCAAAAACTATTAAACCGATTTTGATGAAATTTGGGTATGATAGTAGTTTATACTCCATAGTAACAACTTTTCACATATATATGTATTTATATAATGTATGAATAGCGTTTATCTGGATTCATTTAAAAACACCTATAATCTATAATAAAAGGCTCAGGAGGCAATATCTCCACATTAAAGATATTTAAGAAAAAATACTACGTGGTGCTTCTAGTTAACTACAGAACACATTTCGATAGTTTGTAAAATAATATAGACTTAGTAATCCTGTTGTGACATTTAATTCCAGCTATGCGAAAGTGGAAAAAAATCCCCGGTGGCACCGTGGAGGAGTCCCGGGTACTGAATGGTGTGATGTTTAACAAGGATGTAACGCATCCAAAGATGCGACGGTATATTGAGAATCCGCGTATCATCCTGCTCGACTGCCCCCTCGAATATAAGAAGGGAGAGAGCCAGACTAATATTGAGATACTCGGTGAACAGGTAAACGTTTCGTTTATCTCATAAATTTTGGTTTATAATCATGTAACTTACCACTGATCACTTACCATCAGGTGATACGCTGGATCGTTTGTCCCATATTTCTTAAAAACGAATCTAGCTTCACTTAGCATCGTTATCATCAATTGTTGATTTCTCTGTATCTTGAAATTGGTTTGATTGTTTGAGGTATTAAGGAATAAACAAACATATTCACATTTAAAATAGTTGATGTAAAATTTTAAGAGGATATCCTAGTGGCCTTTATTCCATACAAACGTAGTCCCCTGTCTCCTCCCTGGATAATAACATTGTGGTTAATATTTTTATACCAAATAATATATATCCAAATTAGTTATTGTAGAAACTAGAAGAAGTCTTTGAAAATGAAAAAAATGTTCGTTTTTTACCGTCATTTTCAGACATTCGTCAAACAAATTTGATGGATAAAATAAAAAAAAAGGAAAACATACAGGCATGGTTAAAGTCTTTATTATTGTAAAACTGAAAGGAAATAAAAAAAACCGGTTCAGGTTGGAGGAGGAAACGGAGTAATACGAAGTGATGTTTTCCTCTATTTTGCATAGTTAAATTCACCCCGCGCTGTAGTTCTCCCTTTCGATTTCTTTGAGCCGCAACGCGATAGCAATAGTTTTTCTGAAATACCTACTACTAAAGCGGCATGGACCTCTGCTTGACCGTTACCTTAGTGTAAAAAATTCCGCGGAATTTTGAACCTAGCTAAGCTCCACATTGTTTATGTAATAATCATTTAAAAAAAAAGTTCCTTACATGACCTATGTAGTCTTAGGTTATTAGTCTTAAGTTGAAGTCTTAGGGCATATCCTAATACGGAGTCGTCCCTCCGTGCCCCCTTACCTATTGCATTGGGGACTCCGGTCTCACTAATGCAATAGGTAAGAGTAGTGCGTAAATGCATTACCCTCGTCAAAAAAAAAGAAAAAAAAAGGGCATTTCCTAATGCCCATATTGCTATATCCTCAAGTTTGAAAATATCCCATCAAACTGCAGTAGGTATGTTCTGACAACATTATTTAAGTAAGTGTTATTATCATCTTGGCTTTTATTTCATCATCACTTTTTTTATGTGGGGAAATTTTAGTTTGACTAAAATTAATATGTGCAAGTATTTTAGGACTTGGCTACTAATATATGCCAGCCCTAATTTCTACTTTATCATAGTCTTTCTATTGATCTTTTCATAATTCATACATTTCATGTATTCCAATCAATTTTATCATTAAACATACTATTTGCTTGTGAGACTCGCTTTTTCATGTGCTAAAAATTATAATTTTTTATACCAACTCATTATGTACTGGTGATATATAAATAGAAAATCGATTTAATTTCGGAATATAGAATACTCTATTTTGTCTATGTGCTAAAACGTAGTGTACCTGTTATAAATACATTAAATTGTGAAAAAGAAAACTCACTGGACATTTTAAAAGTCAATGGACTGAGCAAATTCTTATGATTTAAACTAAAATACAAAAATGTATGAATATTAATGGAATGTATGTTTATGGTGTTAACACACGTAAGGACCGGACCGCGGACATAGTATGGCCGATGTTATCAGTGCCCCTAAGTACGGATGGGAATCTTTTCCGAAAAAGATCTGTTTTTGAATCGAATCGAATCTAAGTTTAAAGAGTCGATTCACAAAACATCGAGGCCCAAAAGATCGATCTTTCAAACTAATAAAGTATCGAGTATTAGAGTGTCCTTTTCGTTTTCTATAATATGCTGATCATCTGTAAACAGGAAAAAAAATACCAGTTCAGTGTCATTTTTCCCTAGTAGGTTAGGCATTCATTTATTTTTGTTTAGTTGCTACTGATGATTAGTGCAGTTAATAAAAATAATATTGGAAAACAGTTTTCGAAATAAATGATAATTTTAGTCTAATTTCAACCACTGGAAGAAGTATACGAATAAAAAGTTAAATAAAACAAATAGAAAAAAGATTGATCTCTTGCACCTCGATGTTTTGTGAAACGATTTTAAAAAAAATCGATCTTTTTGAAAAACCTTATTTCCCATCCCTACTTAGGCGACTGATGACCTCGGCCGCTCGACATACATGTTTTGTCCACGGTCCGGTCCGTACGTGTGTTACAGCATTAATATCGAATTTCATTGAGACCGTCATTTACAAATGCGGTATTCTATACAGACAGAATGACAAATCATCATCTTTTATTATACAGGACTTCACCAAACTCCTGCAACTGGAAGAGGAACATGTCCAGCGTCAGTGTGAAGAGATTATCGCCTTCAAACCTGACATAGTGTTCACAGAGAAGGGAGTCTCTGAACTGGCGCAACATTATCTTATGAAAGCCGGTATTACAGCTATTCGCAGGTAATATATTTTTTTAATCGTTAAAAAGATCATAAATGTGGTTATAAATTCGTTTTTTTGGAACTGAAAAAAAATTTGATAGTAAAAGCGTAAGAAAAAGTCCGTGGAATAAAACCGTTAAATGACACGTGCGCAGGCGCGACACTCGTATACACAAGCGAGTATTTTGTAATGATCTCTATTTCTATGTAATTTTATGTTGTCAAACAAAAATAAAGAGACGCATTTTGTTATTTTAATTGATAATTTGAATTACGTTATTATTTATTTTTATTTTACGTAATTTATTATTTCCTAAAATACTGAATTTCGGTAAATACTTTCCTGTACTTAAATAAAAAGTAATCAGCAAAATTTAAGAGAAAAATCAAGAAAACCTACATAAAATTGAGGACGTTTTTTTTTTTGTTGCAAGTTGTGTCGATTCTACATTAGCCGAAGGAACTTCGTTCCTACCTGGTGTCCTGGTGTTTGTTACTCTATTTCTCCGTCATGTGTGGACCGATTTACAAATTTATTTTTTTTAATCGAAGAAGTACACTTTCGAGGTGGTCCCATTTTCACCAGATCAGGATCTGATCAGTGGAACTCAGGAAAATTGGGAAAAAACCTCGAATATGTTTTTTTTATATATTCGCTTCCAAAGTTATGAAGTATGCTTCACAACTACACGTAAAATTACATAAACTGAAAAATAGAAAAACAAAATACGTTTTTTAATTAATGTGTCCGATTACCCATAAAAATAAGACAATAGAAAAAAAAGGAAAGCTGGCGTAAACGCCAGGGTGTTAAAACAAAACCGACTTCGAACGAATAAAACTATAAGAATGCACTAAAAAATCAATAAATAATTACTTCATTAATCTGCTTCGTTAATTTTGGAGTCGGTGCCGGCTAGAGTTAACCAATGCGCACTCATTTACAATTGGAAATAACTCCCTTAACTTTATCACATAAGCTAAATACAGGATTAGGGTGGTTTTAAAGGACAATTAATCAAAATTGAATATAATTAGCGACATTAATTTAAACCACTTTATTATTCATAAGCTGACACCGATTTCAAAATTAACGAAGCATATTAATGAAGTAATTATTTATTGACTTTTTAGTGCATTCTTATAGTTTATTCGTTTGAAGTCAGTTTTTTATGTGGCTTTCTTTGACCACAATCTAACCTGATGTTAAGGGACGATGTGGTCCTGGATTGTAAACCTAAGCTTAAGTACTGGTTCTCAAGTGTTGCTGCCGGAACACACCTATTTGGATTTAGCGACAGGTTTTCAAACTCGAGGGTGGTAGCTACCCAGGCGGACATGCGCTACCAACGTGCTATGGTTTCCTAACGATGTTCGATTTTAGGTCGATTTTAGAGTTGGATAGGTGGGGATCGAACCCGCGTCGGTTGACGCGGAATCCGGGGGCATTACCCGCTGCGCCATTATCGCTTCTTTACATATATAGTGTGTTTTATCATTGGTTAGGCTCCGTAAAACGGATAACAATCGTTTGGCGCGCGCGTGTGGCGCCACCATAGTGAGTCGCACTGAGGAACTGAAGGAATCTGACTTGGGCACATCCGCTGGTCTCTTCGAAGTCAGGAAAATCGGTGACGAGTACTTCACGTTTGTCACTGAATGCAAGAACCCTAAGGTGTGTACGTGCTCAGTTATTAAATTAACCCCCCCCGAGCACTAACCTGGCGTTTACGCCAGCTTCCCATTGTTCATGTCTATGGGTATTTGACATATTAAAGTCAATTGAAGTCGTTTTACACTTGGCTAAAAATGATACAGCTGTCATCGTAACCATACAATCTTAAATAATACCATGCAATTTTGTAGTAATCTATATTTATATATAAAGAGGAAAGATTTGTGTTTTTGTATGTAACGAATAAACTCAAAAACTACTGAAGCGATTTGGATGAAATTTGTTATGGAGATGATCGGTTGAAATCGAGTGAGTGGCATAGAATTGGAGTTTTTTTATTTTGAAAATCCCACGGGAACGGGAACTACGCATGTAAAACTGCGGAGAATAACTAGACTTGACTACACGTAATAATAATATCGATATTGCGAATATCGATTTATATAAATAAGGTGTTTCTGTTTTTTTATAGTTTATTTCACAATATATAAATTAATATAAATTTTCTGTATTTATATTACTTCTAGTTTTCACACTTTCTACAATACAATACTTGACATTTGACAGTGTATTGTGAAATGTTTATTTATATGTTCGTCTAGTGGTTGAAATTCGGGTTGACCATTAATAACGTGATGTATTTTTTTTTTACAAATTCGTGACACTTCTAATCTATATATATAAGCAAAGTTTGTTTTCTTTGTCCGAGGTAAACTCGAAAACTACTGGACCGATCAGCATGAAACCACAACCATTCGATGCGGAATTAATCGTAGATGGTTATAGGCTATATATTTTTTCTATGAGCCCTTCGCCATGTTTTCTCCATTTGTTTGTTTGTTATTCCTTTGACGCACCATCACCTCAAAAACTACTGAACATATCGGGATAGGACTAATACCTTTCAATACAGTATTTTTCGTAGACAGGTATTTCTTGGATTCCACCGATCCACTCTCATTTTTTTTTTTTTTTTCGATTTACTCTTTTCTACATTTTCCACTTCAATTTACGCCTATATACATTTTTCCCGCTAATAAAAACAAAACACTCTTACTATTATTCATTGATTTGTTTTTTTTTTTAAATTAGCTATAAATGAAACGTCATATGCACAGAACATATGAAACGCGGGCGGAGCCGCGGGCACCAGTTAGTTAGAAATAAATACAAATAAATAATGTGAAACTTGAGTCTTCGTGTTGAGGAATGTTATTGTATTGTTTGAAGAGATGTGCTTTGGTTATTTATTTAATAATTATGACAAAATTAAAACAGTTTTTTTGAGGTTTTTTTTTTAAAATGAACATTTAACAACTTTCAGGCGTGTACAATTCTACTACGCGGTGCATCCAAAGATATTCTCAATGAAATCGAAAGAAACCTCCAGGACGCCTTGCATGTAGCTAAGAATTTGGTGAGTTATTATTATGATAGGACAAAAAAATAATGTATGCAATCCACAGGTAGAAGTGCCAAAAAAAATGTGTTCCCTTAAAAAAAAACAACCCTGAGTTCGAACCTACGACCTTTCAGCCGTACCGTCTATGAGACACGCGGATTAGTCCACCGGGCTAACCACGCCATGAAAAATCTAATGAACAAATTCGACCTCCATCAGAAACGTACTGTCGCTTTTTCGTTTCATCGACTTTCAAATCACAATTATACTAAACAAGGTTTTCATTTAAAAACATTTTGACTGTGGAATTGTTTTCATCTTTTTGTGTGGTGTATTCGTATTTGCGTGCGCATAAATGTATTTTAGAAAGTGAAAGAAAGAAAGAAAGATAGCTGGAATCTGCCAGCGACGGTCGCCTTTGTTTTTGGACTGTACAGCACTTACCATCAGGTACTGTACAGTTACTTTACCGAGCTTCAATATAAAAAAAAGTAGACATATATATATTTTTTTCTCTTTCTCCAATATCTATCTTTCACTAGTAACTTATCTTATAGATTTAAAGTAATGATTGGCAAAGAAATTTCACTTTAGACACGTTCACTATTTTGATACGTTTTTATTTCACCTAAAAACTATAGGAGTTAAATAGAGATTTAGTAATATTAAAACTTAAAAAAAAAAAAAATCTTATCCTTGACCTAAATGTATTATTTATATGTATATAAAACTATTTAGTCTTAGTATTTTACCTGATGATAAATTATGATTCATCTAAAAAGGGCTTTTGAGTTTAAAATGATGTATAGAGATTCTCAAACGTAATTGCTGAAACATGCCTATTTAATAAACTGCATTATATTCAAACTGACATGTTAAGATTTGTTTCATATAATATCCAAGTTAAAACAGATATATAACACTTTATTTTACCTACATCTATATATATATTTTATTGGTGAAAGCGTTCAAATTTGCTTTAGTATAATAAACGCGAATAATTCCATTTTGAAGGACAAAAATGTCATATATAAAAATATATATGTTTAATTCACTTAAAGTTTACTGATGCTTAATAACAAGAGTTAATTGATGTTAAGCTGTTATTTTATGTTTTTTTTACATATATTCTGTATAAGCTCAGCGCTTTGACCATTATCTCACCCGATGTTAAGTGCCGATATGATCTTGGATAGTAAACACTAAGCCTAAAGTCATTGGTTCAGAAGTGATGCTGCCGGAACTGACCTATGTTCGGCGCCAGGTTTTCGAATTCGAAGGTGGTACCTGGCTATTGCTAGCTACCCAGCTGTGCATTATTAGAAAATGGTTTCCTCACGATATTTTCCTTTATCGGAAGCTTAAAGTAATATGATCTTATGAAATCATCAGAATTATTTTTTGTCTTGTTATATCCAATACACTGGTGTGAAACCAATCCTCTGTAACGGAAAATACCACTAAAATTACATAATATAAAAAAATACTATATCGACGAGTCCATACGTAGAAAACGACATATCAAAAATGACAGACAATTTGACCGAGACTTGACAGACAGCGTTATCTATCAGGTTTTTCATGAAAATAAATAAATATATATATGTGGGAAGTGTTTAGATTTTTTAATAAAGCCTAATACACTTGTATTCACTACTGTAATAGATTATAAGATATAACAAAAATGACTTGTCAATAAGATGTGTTACGACTATGTTCCTTGTTTACGACGTAAGAGTATAAAAATAAAAGATTTGAGTTTGAAAGTGATTATTTCCCATCTTATTCCCATATATATATGTATATGTATATATATATATATATATATATATATATATATATATATATATATATATATATATATGAAGTGAATAGCACCAAAACCTTCAAACATTAAATAAAACATTGCAAAAAAAAAAAGAAAAGTAAATAGATTAATTAAGTGATTTGTGTGATTCGTTACGTTCTCCTGTGAACTTCAGTTTATTAGACATGTCGCTTTGTACGTAGGGTCCGTCGATATGACAAAAATACCGATAAAAATTACCCGATGTATTTTTTTATTTCATATATATATATATATATGATTTAATTTGAAAGGTGTTGAACCCTCGTCTGGTCGCTGGCGGTGGAGCCGTTGAAATGGCAGTCTCGCAGGCTTTGTCTGGAAACGCCGCACACAACACTCCTTACCGTGCAGTGGCTCAAGCTCTAGGTAAATATATAACGTCTCTAAATAAAATTAAAAAAAAAAAAAAATGTTTTTAAAATGTATGAATCATCGGGCATCGCTTCTACGAGCAATTTACCGAGCCCAATTTTTTGTTATATTTTTTATTTACAATTAAAAACAACTACACTGCGTTAAGATAAACGTTACAAATTATTATTAATGTGTCGAGTACCCGTAGAAATAAGACAATAGTAAAACAATGGAAAGCTGGCTGTAACGCCAGGTTAGTACTCAAGGGGTTAACTATAAAAACCATTCTCTTGAAATAATTTATATGGCAAAACAACGTTTGCTGGGTCAGCTAGTATACCTATATATAAATATTTTGTTTAGAGATAATACCGCGCACGCTCGCGCAGAACTGCGGCGCGAACACGATCCGCACGCTGACGGCGTTGCGCGCGCGGCATGCGGCCGGCGCCGGGTCCGGCTCCACGGCCGGCATCGACGGCGAGACCGGCGAGATCGTCGACATGGCCGTGCGCGCCATCTGGGAACCGCTCGCCGTCAAACTGCAGGTACACATTATCGAAATCTCCCTCCCCCTCCAAACACTCTCCCCAACAACACCCCCCCTACACCCCTTAACCCTTACCCCCCTACACCCCTTAACCCTTACTCCCCTATGCTCCCGATCTCCCTTTTTTTTTGTTGCCGGGGGGAAATGCATTTACGCCCTACCCTTATCTATTGTTTTAGTGCGACCGGAGTCCCCCAATGCAATAGGTAAGGGGGCACGGAGGGACGAACTCCGTGCGAAAGTGGGACTAATGCATTTCGCCCTTATTTTTTTTTTTTTGACGGGGGGAAATGTATTTACGCACTACCCTTATCTATTGTACTTAGGGGATCAAGTCCCCCAGTTCACTAGATAAGGGGCACGGAGTGACGAGCTCCGTGCTGTGTGGGACTCACCCGGGCGAGAGTCGCCCGGAAATACCCACTAAAACCCCCGGGGCCGTCCGCTGCATTTGGGATGGGGGCGACACGGGGTGGCTTTCGCAAGCACCGCGTCGCCCCCTGTATAATGCATTTACGCCCTACCCTTACCTATTGCATTAGTGAGACCGGAGTCCCCCAATGCAATAGGTAAGGGGGCACGGAGGGACGAACTCCGTGCGAAAGTGGGACTAATGCATTTCGCCCTTATTTTTTTTTTTTTGACGGGGGGAAATGTATTTACGCACTACCCTTATCTATTGTACTTAGGGGATCAAGTCCCCCAGTTCACTAGATAAGGGGCACGGAGTGACGAGCTCCGTGCTGTGTGGGACTCACCCGGGCGAGAGTCGCCCGGAAATACCCACTAAAACCCCCGGGGCCGTCCGCTGCATTTGGGATGGGGGCGACACGGGGTGGCTTTCGCAAGCACCGCGTCGCCCCCTGTATAATGCATTTACGCCCTACCCTTACCTATTGCATTAGTGAGACCGGAGTCCCCCAATGCAATAGGTAAGGGGCACGGAGGGACGTCTCCGTGCCAGTGTCGGACTCGCCCGGACGTGAAGCGTCCGGAAATACCCACTAAAACCCCCCGGGGCCGTCCGCCGCATTTGGGATGCTCCCGATCTCCCCTAACCCCTCTCCCCCCACATACACTATACTCTGACGAGTGAGTTTATGTGCGACAGACGCTAGCGGGCCGAGGTAGCACGACTACACACGTCTACATAAGTGTGCCTAATGCTGTTAACACACGTACGAACCTGACCGCTGATAAAGCACGGCGGGCAGCCTATGTTATCAGTCCCCTAAATAGAGATGGAATCCTTTCCGAAAAAGATCGATTTCTAAATCGATTCGAATCTAAGTTCGATGAATTGATTCACAAAACATCTTTCAAACTGATAAAGTATCGATTATTAGAGTGTCGTTTTTGTTTTCTATATTATGATGATCATCTGAGATAAAGATAAAACAGCTCAGTGTCATCTTTCCTTAATATGTTACGCATTTTTCTTTTTTTTTGTTTATTTGCTATCAATGACCTTTACTACTGATAGTGAAAAAAAAGTAAACAGTTTTTGCAATAAATGATGATTATAGTTTAATTTCGACCATTGGACGAATACTATTTACGCTGACCACTGCCCAGCCTTCTAGCGATACATGTGTGATGTCGGAAGGAGAGCTGGAAATAGACATAAATAGGCGGTGGTCAAGTGCGGTACTCGAAATAGCCTGAAAAATTGTTGAGATAAATACTGCTTGAACTCGGCAACCGGTTGATATTTACCGAGTATTAATTATTATGAGATATTACTGACCATTGGAAATGTCCAGTTAAATGTAACTTATTATTAATTTATTATTTTATTGTTGTAATTGACATGATTATAGAATTAAGAACCTTTAAATGTTTTGACTTTAAGTGTTTGTCTTGTCATTGTTAAGTGTTAGTTAAGAATGTATGTAATAGATAGTAAGCACAATAACAGAGGGCAAAAGAACGCGCTGATAAATAAATAAATAAAATGAAAAGAGCACACACACTTGAAAAAACTTATTATAATAACAAGGTCCCTGGTTACGCCAGATGCGGACCTTATTAAAAAAAATACTATTTACGAATAAAAAGTTAAATAAAACAAAAAAAATATTGATCTCTTTGAGAAATGATATTCCCCCATCCCTACTTAGGCGACTGATGACCTCGGCCGCTCGAGATACCATGTCCGCGGTCCGGTCCGTACGTGTGTTAACAGCATAACATATCATTAGATAACTCATTACTATTTATAACTCTAATGTGGCAGTAAATTAAAAAAAAAAAACCTGTAAAAAGTTTATTTGTGTGTGATAAACGAACTCAATACTTTTACTTCTCTAATAATAACCGCCTGGGGGTAGCTACCACCCTCAAGTTAGAAAACCTGTCGCGAAATACCAATAGGTGTGTTCCGGCAGCATCACTTGAGAACCAGTACCTCTAGGCTTAGCGTGATTACTATTTTGTCACATCGTCACTTAACATCAGGTGAGATTGTGGACAACATATAACATAACATATGTTCACGCCTGTTATCCCCGAAGGGTTAGGCGGAGGTGATGTAGCGAACTACACCACCCACATTTCGTTGAGCTTAGTTCCGTCCCGGATGTGACAGGGGGCGAGCCTGTCGCCATATCGGGCACAAATTCCAAACTCCGGGATGATACTGAGTAGAAAAACCCAATACCACTTGACCCGACCCGTGGATCGAACCCGAGACCTCAGAACGGCAGTCGCACCGTAATACAACTGCGCCACCGAGGCAGTGGACAAAGCAGTGTACAAAAACCCGTTCATTAGATGGCATACGTACATCTAATAGAATAGAACGAAACACCTCGCTCAAATGAGGTCGTTAGTGAAGTACATAGTAACTGAGTGCATAAAAAATATGTTATGACTTTTTGTTAACAATAGAAAAATAATGAAGCAAACATTTTTTTAATGATGCTTTTATTCAATTACATTATGTAAAATTATAAATTAAATAATCTATATTAATAAAATAAAATCGAATTGTTTGTTATTTCAAAATAACAATTTTTTTTACTAAATACATATGAATATGTAAATGATACCTATATCAAAAATAAAAATTTTGTCTTCCTGTCTGTTCTGGGCAAGCCCCGAAACGTCTGGTTCGATTTTGATCGGATTTTTTATTTTGTACATAGCTGAAGTTACTCGGCGTAACTCAGGTCACTATTCGATTTTCGAAAATAATTAGGGTTTGGCGTAAAAAAATAAACTTAAAACGCCGATTCATTGTGTCACAGTTTTACTTTTATTTGAATTTGTGATAAATATCTCTGCTTGAATATTGATAGCAAATTTTATATAAACCAAATAATTAAAAACTGTATAATAACGCAGTGAGAAATATATGAAGCGCGGGTGGAGCTAGTGCCATATATTTTAGTCTTCATCATCATCACCCATTCGTGAAATCTTCCACTACCGTAATTATTACTGAAGGCATAAATAATGGTTGCGTCACACAATTTTGCAATGCACGCATTTCATTGACGTCCTTCGGATTCGCAGGTTTACAAAACGGCGGTGGAGACAGCGATCCTGTTACTGCGGATCGATGACATCGTATCTGGGTCAAAGAGGAAGCAAGGCAACGAGCCCGCGGCGCCGTCACAGCTCGCCCAAGAGAACTAAAACACTAAATTCTAGCTTTATTAACCACATTACAGTATAAAATCAGTGACATTTGTACTTTGAGAGCGCTAGAAAATATTCCCCCCCCCCCCTAATCTGTTTTAATCGAAATTGATTTAAAAAAAGTAAACAAACAGTTGGAAGTGCTCGGCGAGATTTTGGTCTGTCATGTTGTCTCGTCCTTATTTTTTTTGAATTCATTATTTTTAAATATTTGACTATGTATTATGTAATTTTGGTGGCATTTTGCGTGATATATTGTAGTTATGATGCGCAAGTGTAGTGAAGTGAGAATAATGACACGGAGCGTGAATTCTGAAATGTCCCAATCATTACTGTTGTCGTAACAGAGGCCACCATTTTGTTACCGCTGTTCATTTATTGACAGTGTTCCCAACGTCTGACTTGGCTGTATGGTTTAATAGTACCTTTGCCTTTTCCTTGAAAAGGAATAAATGATACCATAAAATATAACTGGAAAAGAAATCTTACTAAACTGTATTATTACAATAGTGAAATATATATAAAAAAAAAAATATAATATTGCTTTCAAGTTTCATTTGCAAGGTATTGGTACTTATTATTGATTGAACTGTAAATCTACTGTTAAAACCGAGAATATGGATAACTATGGGATCTTATGATTTAAATAATCACACGCTTATAGTATATTTCGAAAAGGGACTGACGTTATGTAATTTTAGACAAATTTCGAGTATACATTTAAATTTCTTTGCATTAAACGGGTCAATGTATAAATATAATACTTCGTGAAATGTCACTGATTTAATTAACAATAACTTCACTACGCAACGTTATTTTAGTCGATAACATCGATGCTTTATTTATAACGATATCGAAAAATGAATGTAGTAAAGTTTATTATCGTTTGTCGTCACACATGATTTATTGTTTACACGGGAGTGCATTTAAGTTTATAACCGCTGTTCTAAATATGAATAATAATAGTATTAAAGTTTTATAACTGATAACGTTTTGTTTCATTTCATAACTGCTATATTAAACTATACGAATAACAATAACGAAGAAGCATTCGTAGTATGTTTAGAAGCTTGTTCTAGGGTTAATTTTTTTTTACTTCCCCTCATGTACGCAGTTAAATTTGATAATAGGAAAACAATTGAAAGCTGACGTAAATGTCAGGTTAGTTGACCGGTTAATAATGGATACTTGAAGCAGCCATTTTTGAAATATCTTGTTATTATGGTAACTTAATTCGAGTTTTTAAATAATTTGAATTCTAAGTACTCATGTTCGATCGTAGAGCGCACGCGTAAGATACAGTTGGCATAAATAAAAACTAAATGAAAACCTTCGGGTTTTCTTAATGAATTTAATTAATACATGAAATGAAGATATATGAATAATAATAACAAAATAAATATTCCAAAAACAAACTATTAAAAGCAATCATTATAGCTCTTTGTTTTTAAGTACTCGAGTATTGTTAGACATATTTCTATATTTTTGAGTTCTTGATACTGATTATCTATATATATATATATATATATATAAGCAAAATTTGTTTTCTTTGTCTGAGGTAAACTCGAAAACTACTGGACCGATCAGCATGAAACCACAACCATTCGACGCGGAATTAATCGTAGATGGTTATAGGCTATATTTTTCAAATTCTATGAGCCCTTTGCCATGTTTTCTCAATTTGTTTGTTTATTAATTTATTTGCTCCCATAAAACAAAAGACAGGCATTTATCCTTGTAATAAATAAAAGGGGCACCTTTGACGCACCATCACCTCAAAACTACTGAACATATCGGGATAGGACTAATACCTTTCAACGCAGTATTTTTTGGATTTTTTTTTATTTACTCTTTTGTACATTTTACGCTTATATACATATTTTCCGCTAATAAAAACAAAATACTCTTATTCATTCATTTGTTTTCTTTTTAAATTAGCTATAAATGAAATGTCATATGCACAGAACATATGAAACACGGGCGGAGCCGCGGGCACCAGCTTGTTATGTATATAAGCAAAAGTATCTTAGGTAATTATTATCAATCTTCACGTTTTAAGTTTATTCATTAGAAATTTCTCAGTAAGTATTTTGATTTAGTTTAAATTAATCTTATACATATTTGACCTATTTGTTCCTTGTTTTTTATTTATATTAAACAATATTGTCGGATGTTTTTGCTTCAACAGATTCAAATGACGTTTTAATAGAGTAGTACACATTGACTCAATCATAAAACGATTTACTGTATTTTTTATAATATAGCCTTGTATGATTATTGTTATTATAAGCAGCATAAATATGTATAACGAATGGACGTGGGTTTGCGATAGGCGACACGCATGGTGTTCGCTTTGTTCGCAGAAGGGCGAATCCTAAATTATTACTGTTTTTTCGTTCATTTCCATTTTACCCACTAAATTCGTTTATACAGTTAAAATGTTTATATAACTGGTTGACTTAGTATTCGTTTTAACCATCTCCGGTAGATGGCGCAATTACTTTTTGTAATGAAATATTTATTATGAATTCGACCGCAGTCCAATATATCTGGCCTATAGTATATTATAATTTTCCTTTTCACAGAATTATA
Organism: Samia ricini; assembly: GCA_014132275.2. Taxonomy (NCBI): domain Eukaryota; kingdom Metazoa; phylum Arthropoda; class Insecta; order Lepidoptera; family Saturniidae; genus Samia; species Samia ricini. The sequence goes on along the minus strand of AP028166.1, from coordinate 26,774,253 downwards.
CGAACATATTTTTAAAATAATGCATTAATAACAACAAGGATATTCATATAATAACGACAAGTCATATTAATTGTAAGGAAGATAAAATCCGTTTCTTATTCACATTTTTTATAATCCGCTGTAATGTTTTTCAACTACGATCGTTTTTGTTTAAGATAAAATATGATTTTTTTTAGGGGAATATCATGAGTAACAAATAAAGATGGTTTGAAATTTTCACTAAAAAAATGTGCCTTTATAATAACCTATAAGTTTAACGATGCGTCAAAGAGAACTTTCAATGTGTAATGGAAACGTACATCGTTTGTGAATGCAAACAATAAGTTCACGGTGCGTAACGAGTGATCAGAATGGACCCCCGAGTTTGGGTGTCACAGTACACTGTGTCTCGGACGTCGCATCGCACTGCTAAGCGAGCGGGTTGTTGAGAAGGTAGGAAAGAGTCACTATTCTAATAATTTAAATTAATCATTGAGTATGATATAATTTTTCATCTTTTATATGAAGAAAATACCAATAAATTATAAACAGCATACATAAACTAGGCTATGCCTGTACCTTGAAGTCTACAAATATGTACTCGGGATAATATCAGCGATACGAATTAACAATTTATGAATAGTATTTACATATAATGATGTAATGGTTTATATAGTTAATGAGTTAAAATACTGAAAAAAAAATAACACTATGTTACATTTTTTTTAAATGACATATTTTTAATTTTTTTGTATCACGCCTTTTTGTCTGTCTGTTTATTCTATTTGATAATTAGTTAAGTTTATATAATTAAAATGTGTTGTGAATATGTCTCTTAATTTAAGTATTCTTTATTTCTATAAATTTAAATGTAAAAAACTTAAATATTTATCTTCATGAGATGTGTTGTCATGTTTGTCAAGTATGTAGGTATAGATTCAAAATTCAAAAGTTAAAATGAAGTTAGAATTGTACAACAGGTACCTCGCTAGTTAATTGGTATCCAGCGTTTTCACGTTGAGTGTCTGTCACTAAAATCTGTTCCTGATTTTCGGCAGTAGCACCTATTTGGCATATTGAAGCCAATGAGTAGTCAAAAGTTAACGAAATAAAACGTGCAGTGCTTACACTTTTGATCAGTCTTCTGAAACATTTTAAAATTCCGCATAAAAATTCTCAATGTTACAACAAAAATGATCTTTGTTTTTCAAGTTCAGGCATCTAAGTAGTAATATTTTTGTTTACACGATATAGGCTTAGTGCTTTGACCACAATCTCATCTGATTTAAGTGACGATGTGGTCCAGGATGGTAAACACTAAGTCTAGATGTACTTTTTCTCAAGCGTTGATGCCGGAAAACACCTGTTGGTATTTGGCGATAGGTTTTTCAAACTTGAGGGTTGTAGCTGCCCAGGCGGGCATTATCTATACTAATAAATAAAATTAAAGTGTCTGTTTGTAATGTCAATTTTTTTTACTAAATAGACGTGCATGCGATACCTATACCAGAAATGCAATTTTTAAGATGTTTGTTTCGGATAATCTCCGGAACGGCTGTACGGATTTTGACGGGAATTTTTCGGTGGATAGCTGAAGTTACTCCGAGTAACTTAGGGTACTTTTAATTTTCGGAAATAATTAGGGTTCCGTATAAAAAAAATAAAACGCAGTGAAGAACATAGAAAACGCGGAAGTAGCCGCGGGCGCACAGCTAGTTAGAAAATAGAATAGTAAAAATATTTAGGTATATCATCGTCTAGTTTAGGAACTGGGTCAGTTTTCAGTATAATATCCTATAAAACATAACGGTGATCGATTGACTGTGAAAGAGTCAGTAACGTGTAGTTTTATGGAGCGGAACGCTTTGGTTACATGCTGTCACATATTACTGTACATTGTACAACAGTAGGACAAACATTTATAGGACGATGCGGCGTAGGCGTGGGAACATCAGATTTTTTTGGCGGATGTATGTATTTTAAACCATTCTTATATTTATAGAACTGTATGCATATTGTCATAGTTACAGAGCGTTCTTCTTTTTAGTTAATGGCAATTTGCGTACACGCAATTTGTGCCAGTGTCATGTGGGTGAGATGTATTTTAAATCTTGTATCAGCGTTACCGGGGTCCAGCAAAACGGTGGCTCATTCTCTTGTATCTTTCCGTCGAGTTTTGTCGACACCTCAATATATATAGTACGCGATATCTTTTATAATAAATTTAACTTGAACACAATAACTATATCATACAAAACGCCACCAAGATTACATATTATATAGTTAAATACACAGAATTAATTAATTAAAGAAAAAGAAAATAACTACTGCTTGACAGACTGAGATCCCGCCAAAAACCCAAACACGACTTGTGAACAAGACATTCAGTTACGGAGTGTATTTTAATGTTACTTATTTTAACTGCGCTTGACTTTTGCGTCGTATTAGATTTTGTGTGAGATCTAAAAAGCGCATCTTAATAAGGAACTCAAAAGACTTAAAAATTTTGACCACTGTCTTATATGTCGAGTAGTTGTCAATGACTACATCGATAATATTGAATTAAGTACACATAAAAAGCGTCTCCATGTTGTCATTTGAAGGAACTTTTGAGGCGAACGCTTAAGGCGCTCAATTGGGACAGTAGTAGTAAGCACAAGAGCAACAAAGTGGGATGAACTACGGCTTGGGCTTCTTGTACTCGAGATGTGAATTCCGTGGAATTTATTCGGCGCTAAATCTACTGTGATTAAGGGATCTTCTTGGGTATATCAAGGTCCTTTATAGGCGCGTCTACTCGTGTTTAGTGAGCAGGGTTATGTGGTCAGGTTTCCCCAACTGGGGAGGCTCTTAATGCCGGCGTGATACAGTGACACTGAACACGCATTAAGCATTACACGCACAACACATCACACACTCCTGCATATAACACGCAGGTACATAGGTCCTAAATGAAACCTTTTTTTATTATGAAAAATGTAAGGTCTAGCTAGGTTCAAAATTCCGCGGAATTTTTTATGCTTAAGTAACGGCCAAGCTAAGCTCCGACCGCTTAACTTTTTGAGGCTGAGTGTCTTCAGTATTCGCCCCCAAAGTGACGATGAAGCTGTAAAGGTTGTTCCGCTCAACAGGGTTAGCTAGTTAGAAAAAAAGCAGTATAATGCGTCATGTTAGTGTATGAAAGAATCATTGTATCGCGCTGACCACATATACAGGATTCAAAAGGGTTCCTGAGAAGATATAATTGTAAAAAACGATGAATAACATAAATACTTATTTGCACTTGGAGTAGACGATGGTGCTGTTATATATTATACTAAAAAATAAATTTATAATAGTGTGTAGTTCTTTCCTAAACTGTAATTTTTGTTGTAAACATTTTCTCGAGGCACCTGCATAATAAATACTTAGTGGCAATACAATAATTGTAAAAATAATTTTAAAAATTTGAATATCGCATTCGTTAAATTTTCGCGTTCTTTTTAACTAGATAAAAAAAGTTTTATGTTGGTTTCCTTACCTACTTCTGCCTCATTGTTTCAGTTTACTTCGATAATGGCAGAGAAGTGCATCGAAATATAGTTTAACTAAATTTGAATTTGATAAAAATAAAATAATCTATCATAAGATTTAACATATTATAAGGTTTTTAGTTAATGTTTTATTGATGAATTAAGGTTATAAATTTGATAAATGAACAGTTGAAGGAAAAGGTAAAGCGTAAACTAGTAAATAATTATAAGGAACAGCTATCGAAGCTTCAGAATTGATTGTAAATCTGTGAAGTAACATTTTGTCAGTAGATATTTGTTTATGATGAACCGAATATCTGTTTTTTTTTTCATACGAGCTCAGTAAAACGATTGCGCTTTATCTGATGTTCAAGAATACAGTTAAATAGCCTTCGTTGGTGTTTTGATGTTTGCATAATATTATTAAAATATAGGGAGGTCGAGGGCCCTCATAACAGTGTTCTGATACAGCAGACTGGTTCAGAGATAAGGTTCACGGTTGGCCGGCTCTGTCGGCTTCCGTTTGATTTCATCACTCTTCCGTCTGTCACACAAAGAGAGTACATTGGAAAATATGTGACAATTTTGTACTCTTTAAAAGTATTTTTATTTAACGATTCTAATCAACATCTCATATGTCTCGTTCCGCCATCAGCAGTTGTGATAAAAGTTTACTTATGTGAAACAATAAATTTCCTATAATAATTTGAATTATGAGCGATATCTTATTATATATTGAATTACTAGCTGTGTGCCCGCGGCTGCACCCACGTTTTCTATGTTCTTCAATGTGTTTGAAATTTATCATACGCAACTCTAATAATTTTCCATCCTTTTCTTCGCTACTAAGATAAAGTAAAACTCTTTCTCACAAATTCAAACACTTGTCGGTGAAACTGTACGTTGAATTGGATTTTGTTCGAACTTTCATGAGTTTTTATTTGATTATTTTTGAAAAACAGTAGTTACGCGGAGTCACTTTAGCTATCTAACGAAAAAAGTACCGTCAAAATCAGTTCAGCCGTTACGGAGATTACCCGGAACAAACAGACAGATATACAGCTAGACGAAAATTGTATTTTTGGTGCCTATAGGTAACGTATATACATATGTATTTAATAAAAAAATGTTTTTTTGACATTAAGAACAGACATTTCATTTTTAATCATTAGTATAGATTTACATGTGCTCTTGGGGATATTATTTTCATACCATGGCCTAAATGACGATAAAAAATTGACAACAGGAAAACAATTGGAAGCTGGCGTAAATGCCAGGTTGGGTGCTTCAACGGTTAACCCTTGTAGTCCTCGTGTGCAACCTATGTATATCCTGGCGCCCTCTAGTAGGCGTGCGGTCAAAATGGTCAAAGGTCAAAAATCAAATATGCCATTTCAAACTTACGATATTTTCAAACGACAATTCGGATGTAATTTTTGATATCGGGAAGCAATTTTGACCATTACCGCGCTCGGTGTCGCCCATAATACGGGCGCAGGGTCTTTGAGAGCGTTGGCTCCCCGAGTGACGCATCTTTATAGGTGTCACGAGCGTCGCTCGGTGCCCTCCAAAACCCTGCGCCCGTGTGCACACACAAAGACGCCTCTATCGAGGTGCGATACAAAAACAAACAGGTTAATATAATATTTTAATTCTAATTACCTATTTGTTAACTCTAAAACTCATATCTAATATCTACTAAATTAACTGCCTCGATGGCGCAGTTGTATTACATACGACTGTCGTTTTGAGGTCTCGGGTTCGATCCCCGGGTCGGGTCAAGTGATATTGGGTTTTTCTACTCAGTATCATCCCGGAGTCTGGAATTTGTGCACGATGTGGCAACGGGCTCGCCCCCTGTCACATCTGGGACGGAACTAAGCTCGGCGAAATGTGGGTGTTGTAGTTCGCTATTTCACCCCTGCCTAACCCTTCGGGGATAACAGGCGTGAGCTTATGTTATGTTATGATGTTAAATTAAATGTTTCAGGTACAGAAAATATCTACTAAAATGAACTCGACAACATATCTTCTATGGTGCTCCCTCCTGATTCCGTTCGTAGTATCATTAGAGTTGCCTCCTGATTTCAACAAAAACGTGGCGGTAAGTGTCTCCTAAATTATTACAATCATAGGTTGTATTTATTTAACAAACGTATTGCAATAATTTTAGTTAGAATGTACGACTAATAACTATAAATCTTGGTAAATACCACTTTGCACTGGCTAACGCCTAACAGTGTAATGAATCGCGAATACAAGAAAACAAAACATTTCTACATGAGAATAAATGGATTTTTTTCTATCTTCGCCGTGGTTGTATCCAAGGTTTGTTTAAAAGGGGTCAAATCAATGGTGACCACTTTTACTTAAAATTTGCTTATTAATATAAGCAAATGTGATTATTTTTTTCTTTCTCTTTGATCTAAGAACATTTCCATATTCGTAAATAGATAACAATGGTAGAATGATTATTATTATTATTTAAAAAAAATAAAATCCTATTCTGGATTCTAAAATACAGGCATTAACACGCGGATGTTAAAAAGAAACATTATAAATCTATACTAATAAATAAAATTGAAGTGTCTGTTTGTAATGTAAAAATTATTTTTTTTATATACTAAATACTAAAATTTTTGCCTTTCTGTTTGGCCCGGATAATCTCCGGAACGGCTAGACAGATTTTGACGGAACTTTTTTTGTTAGATCGCTAAAGTAACACTGCGTATCTTCGGGTACGTTTCTTTTGGAATATAATTAGTGTTTCGCTTAAAAAATTAAAACTCGTGAAGTTGAGATTAATATCCGATTCAATTCACAGTTTTACGGGCAAGTACTTGAATTTGTTAGGAATATTTTTACTTTATCTTAGCACTATAAGAAATTTTTGGGTTCCGTATATAAAATTTAAATGCAGTGAAGAATATATGAAGCGCGGGCGCAGCCGCGGGCACACAGCTAGTCTGTAATATAAGCGAAATAAAATACTCACTTTTCATGCATAAAACAAAATAGAGGGTCCTTTACAAACTTATGAAGCACGCGGACTGTGATGCACCACTGCCGGTCATCAAGACTCGTCGCTTACCCTTGTACTCCTCATTACTCCGTGGATAGTTTAACAACTATTCAAGTTGTTATAACCTTACCCTGTTACAACTACCTTATATCCGAATTTGCAGATAGTTTTAAATTAGTAACTAAATAAGGTAACGCTGTTGACTGTCATAAATGTCTCATTTACTTTTGTTTAAAATAGTCAAATGATTACTATTTAGAACTTTATAGCACAAATGAAGCGATTACACTTCATTGGTAGTGTGGATTCAGCATTTTACCTAAGTCAAGGTTTTCGAACCAGCCAATGCGAACCAGCTTTCGACGAAAAGAAACATCGTTATAAAACTATAGAGCGTTTTATAAAATAGCTATACAAACATAAATTTTGAAAACATGATGTCAAGGTTATGTAACTACATATGTTTCGTCATTTGAGCGCCATGCTTAGGGTGTTTAACACAATGGACCGAGTAACATAAAAAACCAAGGGGCGGTATAGGTCCTAATATATCCCCTGGTTACAGTAACCGATGGTCAGTATCATAGACAGACTAAAACTAACTGTAAGAGAGTATAGCGGTTAATCGTCTATCCACCGGCTTGTTTTCTATCAATCGACGCTGCGGCAGTTTATTTAATCGCCATTATAAACTCGTGCGAGTGGCAGCGTAAAGCGGCGGATAATTTTAGCGAACACCTCTGATCTCTCGATTGTTAACAACACGTAGACAGGTCGCGGAGATTTTTACAGAGAACCACATAAATCGGATTTTACCATCTGGTCTGTGAATCACCTCGCCCGCTGTTCGACGAAACATTATTGTTTGGAAATGACAAGCAGGGATACCTACATGTAATTTAGGCGCCATCGAAATTTTTTTTACTAAATATATTTATTAACAAATACTTGTTTTTTTTAACGTACTTTTTCATGGACATGGGTCCGATTCTTGATAGTATAAAATTTATCTAGTTTCACTGAGGAATGTAATTGTTAAGGAATATTTTTCACAAATAATGAGCTCTTTAGAAATAAAAAGTAAATTGGTAGACAGGACTTTAATATCGTCATTTTATATATGACACCTTCTAAGTGCAAGGAGAGTCACTTTTCAGACTAGATAAAATACTTCTTCGATTACCGGCATGATCAGTATAAACCACACATTTGATTAATAAACTGATTTTTGTCAGCAAGTAATGATATATCATTCTACAATTACTTTTTCAGGATAATACCAATTCTCAACCAGCGCGAGGACGCCGCGGCGTTATAGAAGAAGAGAAATTTTACAACGTCCATCCAGAAACCAGACAAGAAAATATTAACCAACCCTGGATCCCTGGGCCTTTACCACCAGAAGATGATCCTACAACCAAAGTATCAATCACTAATGAAGTCAAAGACGTTTTACCTTTGTATCAAACTACAGAAAAAGTAACAGATAAACCGACTGGACGTGGAGCTAGGGCCTCCAATGAAAACTGGGTAAAATTACCTTTCCCTATCCATGACAGTGATCAGCGAAACGATATCCTAACACCACCGCAACCTTCCGGAGACTTGATTAACTCACGAATGCCTAGAGTGAATTTCGTTACCCAGAATAAAGCGTTGGAAGCATCCGAATCCCGCAACGACAAGGAGTCAATACAGAGATCGACACGAAAGGATGAAATAAGAACAGAATTCGTAAGACCAGATGAGCAAGACATACCCAGATATAAACCTGTATATCCTAGACAAGCACCTTACTATCCTGAAGAGCCGCGTCGATCGTATTACGATGATCGATACGTCTCTGATGATTTCTATAGACGTGATCCGTATTATGATTTATACGACCGAAGGCCTTATTATTCTGGATACGGTCCGAGAATTGATAGATACGATGAATCGTACGATAATCAAGTGCCGAGGAAACCCAAAAGGATTATTTACTACACGCATTTACCAGAGGTTGTTAGAACTCCACCAAATGTCGATCTCAGGTATCGATATTCTGTAGATCCTTACAGACGGTATGATGAAGATATGTACGCGAGAAGTGGAAGGTACGATTACAGGTTCCGCAATAGATACCCTTACGCTCCACTAAGAAAAGAGGAAAGGAACTACAGAGACCTAGCGGGTGCAGGTACAGTTGTAAAGGATAAAAAGGTTGAGGAAAAAGTGACACCAACTGCAATATTACCGCAGAAGGAAGACAAACACAAAACGAACCAGGAGAACAGAAATTCTAATAAGAATTTATTGAACAGCCATCAGTATCACGAAAGTGTCGGCGGTTACAATAATCCGACGCACAAGGGATATCAAGATAACGTCAAATCCGATGATTCATATCTACGATTTCAGGAGAATCTTTTCCAAGGTGCCGTAGATAATGGATATCAAAGAAAATATTGATCGTTATAAATATCGGTTTTGGATTGTCTTCAATTAATTATGTTTGAAAAACTAGCCTCTGTTGTGTGTATTAAATGTAACGATTCCGAAAATTTGACCATTGATAAAGTGTTTATTTTATAAGAGATAAGAGACGACAGGGAAAATAAATATTTAACAATAATGATTCGTGTTAGTTCTGTTCTAATAAATGTTATAAGAGATCGTATCGTTTTAATTGCCCGTAGGGTTGCAAGCGACAAATTGTACAAGCAATAAATCGAGCATTTAATTTAAAACACGGGAGGGTGTAGATGAATTTCATTAAGAATTAATTAATGTCATTCTTAAACGGTTTTTGTTTTTCCGCACGAATAAAAAACATCTGTCGGAGATGTACGAAGCGCGACGAGTTTTCTTGAGGTAATTAAGCAATAAATTTCGTGGCTGGCAAAACATTTTACGTGGGGGCCGATTACGGCGTTTAAGAAAATGGATGTCTGCGAGACTCGAGTGTTACAAACCGACGTGACTAATTAGAATTGAGGGCTTAGGAAAAAATCCTACGACGTGACAGCTTGTAATCAAGGGGATAGAATTGTTTTTCCTTAATATCGCGGGCAGCGGTGCTCGCCGCTCGCGGATTAATGGGCCGGCGATAAATTACCATGCAATTAAATGTCTACTCTGTTAGTTCTTTGAGGTTTTTATAAGGGCGACAGGTATAGTAAGATAAAATAATTTGCTTAATCTTACCATTTAGTTACAGAGCGGTTATAAATGTAAAGAAGAAATGAAAGATCATAAAAATAAGACATTATTAGGATTATCTGTTTTATTTTGAAGCATATTTTACACACAGACTGGGAGTTTTCCTCTTAACAGTATCTCTAGAGTCAAAGGCACTACCTGTTTCCATTTCTGTTGTTAATAACTTATCTTTCCAAACTCTTTTTTCAATAGAATATTCTAGTGTGTATTCTCATTATGATAGGTCATATTTAGACTTTAATATGCTCCTAATAGCGTAAGATTCTTAAAAATTTAGGAAGCGATAACGAAGATTGGATGATGGATCGATAGTTTGATAAGAATTCGCGTCTCTGAACGTAGGTTCACATCCACCAATCGAACTCCATAATTAGCTTGAACTTTATTTAAAGGAAAACATCGTGAAGAAACCATAGGATGCTGCTTGGGCATTTTCTAATGCCCTTCTCAGTAGCTACCTGCCATAAGTTTGAAAATCTGTCGCCTAACACACTTGCACATGGGTTCCTGCAGCATCAATAGAGAGCCAGTAGCTCTAGATTTAGTTTGTCAATCCTATACTGGATTACATTGTCAGTTAATATCAGGTAAGATTGCAGTCAAAGCGTTAAGCCTACCGTTTAAAAAAAACCATTGTATGATCTAAATAAGTGTATTATAAGAACATAAATATTGCTTACGTTACAATATTTGTGCAAGTGTAGAGAGATACCTCGGAGCAATTCGTTACAATCGGACCCTGATGATCTAAATTATTTATGGGGTCACCGCACGTGGGGTGACCAAACTCTATTTTATTTATATGCCTAATAATTTTATACGTAATATTTAACAATCCCTGTTATTTTTATTACACGCGACAAATATTTTTATTATTATTCTTAAAGGTGCTATACAGGGGGCTAGAACAGACCTTTATCATTGCGACCTGAAACGATCTATTGTGATCGCCTCAGATTATTCAAGCTCACTGTCTAGAACTACACTCTGGATTTACTGTAGGATCTTTTTGGCAGAGAGCGTCTGTACCTTTCCCAGGAGCAATACATGCTTACCCAGAACTCGGTTGCGTGTTGGTATTAATGGATGACATTCACACAAGATGTGCTTTGCGGTTTCTTCTGTAATTTCACAGAACCTGCACTCTCATGTGTTCTGGGCACCAATGTTGCGCATGTGTTCTTTTTTTACACGGAATAGGCTCAGTGCTTTGACCACGATCTCACCTGATGTTAAGTGACGATGTGTTCCAGCCTGGTAAACACACTGGTTCTCAACTATCGGAACACACCTATTGTTATTTGGCGACAGGTTTTCAAACTTGAGGGTGGTCGCTACCATACTATGGTTTCCTCACCATGTTTTCCTTCATCGAAAGCTCAGGCCGATTTTAGTCAGTTGACGCGACATCCGTCCCGCACTACCAGCTGCTCCATCATCGCAATAAAGTGCAAAAATTCATTAAAGGGACATAAATGTACACTGTAGTTTATATATTAAAATCCAAATTGTTTATAAGGTTCAATGAATTTGTACCTACATTGATATTACGCATATTCTATAAACATATTTTTATATTATAATTATTTAAAGGGACCAACCAGATTAGACGTAAGAAAATAATTTGGACATATTTGACACCACTCCCCCCCTTTCTCAGCAATAGTAAACATAGCTCTTACCAATCCTGATTATGCTAGCATTTGCATAATTATGAACGAAAAAAAAAAATGTATAAATATATAAATAAGGAAACATTGCTTATGTAATAATCATCATTAAGACTATCACCCCGTCTATCATGTCATCAAAAATAAGGAAACCATAATCTCTCCCCCATTGATGCTTATGTTATACGTATGTTTGAATGGCCACAAGTAACATAATTTTAGATTTAAAGGTCATAAAACGCTTTTAGTAAAAAAAATATGTTATGAATGGGAATATATAATAATACCGCATAGTCATTATTTATACTCACCCTATAATAAAGGGTTGCGACAGATGTCATAAGATTGGTTAAATAGAAATAGGTCTGACCTGAGGCAATTTTCATTAGCTTCTGTCTCGACCCGAACTGCGTAGGAATTGGTAAATTGAATTCTAGGCTGCTTAGTTAATTGCTGCCTTGTTTGTGGTGAACGAATCTTTTAATTTTTTCCTTATCGAAATTATTTTTATATTTTTCTTAGTTTAAGACAAAAATGATTCAACGCGACATAAAAAAGCTTCAATCAGGTCTTTTAGTTTTAGTTTTAGGTTTTGTAGCGGATTTTGAGACGAAGTTTAGTTTTTAAATTCAAATTACTCATGCAGCGAGGTTAGTAAGGGTTTTTTTGGTTTCAAATAAGTTGAAAATCAAAGTCAAAGACAGTAGAACGTATTTTTATTGAAAATCGAATGTGATGGTGTTTGATTTTTGATTATAGACGACTCAAATAGATGATCAAATGTATTTGTTATATATATTACGTTTTATTTTTTGTTTTAAGTTTTTCAAATCCTGTTGATAATTTTACTTATATTTTAATATTTTCAAGATAGATGACATCAAAGTTAAATTTTTGTATGACTGAATGTGGGATGTTTTCGAGAGGATGTAGTAAATTTAAAAGAATCAGTAAAAAACAATTATATACAGAATACTAAGGGGAATAAATAATAGTACATTGATTTAGATTAGGAGAGCCTTGCATTTAGTAGTACACTGACAAAATCTCATGCAAATAATTTATTTAAAAACAGTTAAAAATACCATTACTTTTGTAAAGTAATTGTAACAAAGAAATGATTATTTTTTTATGAGAATTTAAGTATCAATATCGTAATATGAAGGTAACTTTAATTAAAATTGGTCGACTGTTGTCCGATAGTTGTGCGACAACAAGACACCGTTACTATTAACATGTCAATAACAATTTACTGAATTGCTTTTATGTTGTACTTGATATGGGACCCGCCGGGAAAGGGGTTCCGCTAGGGTTGTCACGGACCAATTTTTGGGGAAATATTTTTTTTCCCATTAATACTGAATGATCATGCATTAAATATTTTCGATAAGTTTCAAGGATATTGTATTGAGTAACATGAATTAATTAGATGTGTAATAGTTCAAAATATAATATATACCGATGAACTTTTTTTCTTTAAATCTTTAAATCCACTGAACAGATTTTGTTTGAATTTCTTTATTTTGTTCAGACGATATTGGACAGTACAAACTTTATCCAAATAAAAAATATAGGTGTATATAAATGCTAACAATTTAAATTCCGCAGAATTTTTACACACAGGTATCGGCCAAGCCGAGATTCGTAAGACTTTGGTGGTTTTGTGCTAATTACCTTATTGCGGGAGAGTGCCTTCAGCACTCAAGCTGTAAAGGCCCTTCCGGCCAATAGCATTAGTTAGAATAGATTAAAAAAAATCTTAGGGGAGGTTCACAAGATACCTTCAAATAATTCTAGAATAATATTTTTTCACCTATTCTTATATAAGCCTAACTCGAGCAACTATGACAGTTAGTTGATAAACAAAAGCGAATACCCTGAGAAAGAGATAAATGAAAGTTGAGCGCAAAAATATTTTCAACAGCCCTACAAACGAAACAGTCGCTCAGTGAGCGAATGCGGGACCTTTCGAAGCAGCGTCCGCGCCGCGGTCCCGCCCGTGTCGGCTCGAAATTGATAATTTTCACTTTACCTAATAACATAACCGTTACATTAGTTATTCATTAAACACGAGATGCGATCCGGACGGTCCCCGGACGGTATTAATATTTATACCCGTTGTCCTCCTGTTACGGAACTTAAATTAATTCGGCCATTGTTTTCGGTGCCCTTAAATAGTAATGATCGTTGTTAGGGGATTACCCGGTTTATGAAGTTTACATATAGTTTTCGATGGTATTTTGAATATTAAACATTTAATATGTCGATTACCTATAAAAATGTGTCAATAGAAAAACAATGGAAAGCTGGCGTAAATGCCAGGTTAGTGCTCAAGGTGTTAAAAATGTAATTTATTGTTATGTTGCTTAATAAGTATATACCTATCCAGGATTCGTTGATTAGCTATTAGGTGTGCAGTAAATGTTAGGTTATTTTCTGATGTTCTCTATAAACGCCTATAAATTACCAACCAATTAATTTTATTTCATTATTCATCTTAAAAAATATATATTTTAAATAGACCTTAATGATTAAAAATGATAATGATGTCGTGAAAATATTACAGAGTTCTAAAATCATTTATATTTAATATATCTACGAAAATATATTATAAATTATAAATAAACTACTTAGTAAAACGGAGATAAGACATCACTTTTTTTACAGTATACAGGCTCAGTGCTTCGACCACAGTTTCACCTGATGCTATGCGGTATAAAATAGTAAATACACTAAGCCTAGAGGTACTGGCTCTCAAAAACTGGTCCTGTTCTTTTGTACAGACAAATTCCTAAATGAAATCAAGCATTTCGTTTTAGTAGCAGCATCACTTGTGGAAACGCAACAGATCTAGAATAAAATGTTGAAAAAAATTAAATATCACATTTTTGAAAATAACCAACCATTCTGGACAACATCGTCACTTAAAATCAGGTGAGATTGTGTTCAAAGCACAGAGCCTTTTCCGTGTAAAATAAAATTAAAACTTATCATAATACCATCACTTTTAATATCTCTACATGCCCACGAAGTGAAACATTGCAAACCGTGTGTGTCATATCTTGGAATCACATAAGAAAGCGATAAATAACAATGTATGCGGATGATAATTTTAATAAGAAATCGAAGGACAGACTCGCTTCTGAGAAACGAAATAACACCTTTGTCAAAGGCGATACCAAAAGTTAAACATCTAATAAAATGTCACATAAAGTAAACCGAACGGGGTCCAGTGGAACACGAGATGTCCGATCCGCATTCTAAGAAAACGATTCGATACAATGTCGCTAAAAATATGTCGCATCGGATATACGATGTGACACACACACACACACTAACACACCGGCGTATTTCATGACTTTGTATTTCAACGTTAATCATCTTTCCAACGAAGCCTATATTTACTACCTAAAACGTTAACAGATTTTTCGGTTTATTTTATTTTCATTATATATGCATACCTACATTTATTTATCGCAAAAATAAATCTGTATGTTGAGACAAGTTTATACAGTTTATGTTAGTGGTTCAGCTCAAGGTTAAGGGTAATGGAGAGGGTTATGCTCGGAGTTTCACTGCATGATCGAATTAGGGATGAGGAGATCCGCAGAAGAACCAAATAATTGACAAACTTAAGTGGCAATGGGTTTGGCACATTGCCCATAAAACCGATGCCCGAAGAGGACAACAGGTTCTCTAATGGCTGTTGCGTACCAAAAGACGCCGCCTGAGTAGGCCGACAACAAGGTGGACCTACGATCTGGTGAAGGTCGTTGAAATCAGGCGGATGCGCGTGGCCCAAAAGCGGTTATTGAAAAATTCTTTAGAGGAGCCCCTATGTATGTCCAGCAGTGGACATCTTTCAGTTGAATGGATGGATGTGTGAATGGAAGTTTGAGTAAAAAATTCTGCAAGACTTAGAAATGTATAGGTGTTTTTTAATTAACTAAAACTGTAGTTCTAAAGTCGTCTACGACAAACTCACAGGGCTTTGTGGTAGCATTTAAGGTAATCAGCCAGGGTTACATGGGCCCCGATATATATATATATATATATATATATGCAAAAAAATGACATGATAGATTGAAATAAATATTATATTCGGAATTCTTTCATTGGTTAAAATCTATACGTGTTTTATGAAATGATTAAAAACATTTTTCTCGCAGATCTGTCTAATTTATATATCATACTTTATATAAAGTGCTTTAATCGTCCGATCTCATAGGGATTGATGAAGCTTTTGTTCTAAATAGCCTTCCGTGTCGCGGGTTGCGCCGCGAGATGTCGCCCTGACATCTCGATATACCTACGCAGCGGCAGCAAGCGGCCGGGAAAACAAAGCCAGCGCCTGCCATTAACCGATATGACAAGACTATAAAGTAACCACACCGTGGGACGATGACGCGATAGAAATGTTTAAAGTTGCTCCACTCGTATTCGAAAAGTTAAATGATTTTTTTTTATTGAGCCCGATTACTTCGAACATCATTCGAGAGTTTGTTAATCCTATTCTCATTTTAATAATATAATAATAATGGCAATAACAATCTGTTTTGAAATTGTAATTTTTTTTTTCGTTTTTACACTGTTACAGAACAGACCACTAATTGCTCCTAGCCAACAAAATTTTTATTCTTGTTTCGTATTTTGGCGACGGTAGAAAGTTAAATGATTTACCAATTCAAATAAAATTGATATTTGAAATACGATATTATGCATGACAAAAAAAATGAGACGAAAAATTGATGGAAAAAAGAAAGAAAAAAATTCAAGCAAGTAATAGAACTGAAGAGATGAAGGCGAAGTAGATAGTGCGGCCGCATTCTGCGTCAATGGACGCGGTCTCGAGCCCATTTATTCAACCCTAAAATAATGCCCGCCTGGGTAGCTACCACCCTCATGTTTGAAAACCTGTCGTCAAATACCAATAGCCGTATTGCGGTAGCATCACTTGAGAACCAGTATCTAGGCTTCATGTGTTTACCATCCTGGACCATATCGTCATTTAACATCTGGTGAGATTGTGGTCAAAGCATTGAGCCTAAAATGTGTAAAAAAGATAAATCAAATGATGAATACATAATTAATAAATAGGAAATATCATACATCATGTCATCGATAGAAAATGGTTTTTACTTCAATGTATTTACATAAATAATTACATAGTGCTAATTACTTATTTCGTAAACAATTTTAAATCTAGGTAAACCCTAATAGTATTTGGTTTCTACTAATATGAAAAATATGTTATTACAACTAAGAAAATTGACTTGTAGTAATTTATGTCAAATAGAGCAACATGTAGACCGATGCATTTGCGTTGGAATATTTTGCACCATACAACAAACATTACGAGCGATCATTTCGCATTATATTACGCTCGCGCGATGTGTCGGTTTTTGCGTGAACCGGGTATCGAACTCCAGGGCCGCGTGTCGATGGGCGCCACTAACCATAAATACGTGTCCAACGGACAACGTCCGACGCTCGTAACGTATCAATTGTCTTTATTGGGGCATTTTTATTATTAATGCCAGCGATTGCCTTGTCAAGTGTTTTTATCTCGATTTAAAATTTTCACGTCTCGTACGAATATTAAGTACTATTGCATTTCTTTATGATCGATTTTTCACTTTGTTTTTTGTTCTATTTTTTTAAAGAAATATTTCAGTTTAAAATAAGAATTCCGTTATAAAATCTGTATTTCAAACATTTTAAGTAGCATTTTTTTATTTATATTTTAAGAATAATCATTTCAAAATCTTGGTTCTTCTTTGATAAAATTTTATCAAAATTGCTCAAGCGTTTTCGAGATTTCGAAAAACAGACAAAAACACAAACTCTTACAATTTATAATAGAAATGAATAGACAAAGCTTACAGCAGGTTTATTATTAGTATAAATAACTAAAAAAAAAAAGTAATGAACACGAATTTAATTTGTTCCATGTGTCATATTATAATGTAAAATAGGAATTTATGTCACAATTCATTACAAATCTTTAGTAATTAATACTTTGGTTAATTTGAAGCTTTTAATATTTCAACTTTTAGCTGTTGTTTGAGTCAAAAGTTTTTATTAATTTTGAAATCCGTCTGAAATATAAATCAAGGGAAAAGTTGAAACTCTTGAAGTTTCTGCGACCGCAATACTGTCAGTGGTAACTTGTGGGCCAGCTTGTTGTGTGAGTTTTGTCTTTTTAGGGTTGTTCAAATAAATGTATTATGTAATAAATATGACACTTTTAATACTCACTTTTCTTGTAGTATTCTGTGGCAGAACACATTGAATGACATTTAATAGTTGAGGTTAGTTACGAATAAGTACCCTGTTATCGAAGACACGGCAACAAAAACCGAACCTGAAACATCGAAAAATTAAAAAAAGGATTAGTATGCGTTCTAGATATTTTAAAAAAGTGTGAATTTAAAAATAATATTTATTTTTTTTTACGTTTCTCCAGTTACTTTATTAATTATAAACTACCTTATTTATATAAAAAAAAGAAAGCGTAATTTTCATCAAAGTTAAATTCTTTGTTATTGCTTTTTCGATATTAAATTGACGACAAACTGGATTTATTGTACTTTTTGTGTCTTTTATGAAATTTCTGTATTATTTTTTAGATTGAAATCTCCTTCATAGGTATTTTGTACATGGAGTGGTCATTTATAATTTTAAGATATCATATTATGAAATTATTCAAGTCTCATTTTAAATTTAAGGTGTCTTTAAAGTTTTTCATAGAACACAAGAATTAATTTAAGTTGCTTTGTATAAACTATAACTTACTGTAGTTATAGTTTTACAGGTTAGTGTTTAGGTGAGAGCGTGGTTATCCCGGTGAACTAATCCGCGTGTCTCATAGACGGTACGAAAGAAAGGTCGGAAGTTAGAATCCAGAATGGATACACACATTTTTCAGGGGAAGGGATGGTGATTTTTATACCATTTCTTCCCCTGGGCGGACTCACTTCTATTTTGGGGGAGAGGGGTGGCTCAATACGTCCTCTTCCCGAACGATAATAATTCTCCTTCGAGAATTGGGCGAAGAGGTGAGAGGGGTTTTTTTCCCCTCATCCCCAAAGGGCTAATGTAGAGGACGAGGCCTGTTGGGCCGGTCGCAGGGGGCGACGCGGTGCATGCTACCGCGATCCCGTATCGTCCCCTAAATACGGCTGGCGGCTCCGGGGGTTTGGAGGGTATTTCCGGCGCTTCTAGCCGGGTGTGTCCCACTCTGGTGTGGAGACGTCCCTCCACACCCCCTTACCATTTGCATTGGGGGGACTTGATCCTCCTAATGCAATTGGT
Source organism: Samia ricini (assembly GCA_014132275.2). Taxonomy (NCBI): domain Eukaryota; kingdom Metazoa; phylum Arthropoda; class Insecta; order Lepidoptera; family Saturniidae; genus Samia; species Samia ricini. The sequence continues at coordinate 26,755,555 of AP028166.1, read as the reverse complement.
AAGGGTACTGCGTAAATGCATTCCCCTCGTCGTCAAAAAAAAGGTTAGTGTTAAGGTATATATTATTTCAAATCATGCCTCGAAATTTTTAAAAAGATTTCAGTTAAATTGGCTATTATGGAATAATAAATTCTTATTGACATTGTAATATATTTGCAATAAAAAGAAACAATAAGCACTGTATTTATTTATTACGAAACCTATTTCGTAAATTATTAAAGAAAATATTAGCATAAAAATAAAATATATATTTTTTTTAATTAGAATATTTAGAATTCGTAGCTAAGAGTTTTTTTAAGAGAATATGGAAGCTATGGTGACTACCGTCAGAAGTGAGAACATGAAACTTTGAAAAACTTTGAATTTTTTCTAATTTTTAGAAACTCCATATTTTTTATTGTTTGAACTCTCGTGTAAGTCGGTGGGTATATTTAAGTATTTTTCGAACATGGCTACGGTATTTACATAAAATATAACGTCGGTGATGCGAACCCAAAATTTCACTTCAATATATAACAATAGTAAATATTTTGTAACATATAGCGATACATGATAATTAACAAGGCGTTTATGTTATTAACTTATTACATAAACGTGGAGGCTTATAATTAGCAATTGTAATACTGTCATATTTTCTTTTTAACCTGTTCTACGTTTGACTGTAATCCTGCCATAAAACTATAGAATAAAATAAATTAATTAAAATAAAAGAAATATAGATAATAATAAGTTTTAATAGTAACATCCCTAGTAGGCAGGTGAGCGTAAGTTACGTAGGTGAAAAAGTTACATATTAAAGCAGATCCCCCGAGCGCCATGCGTCATGTACGCCTGTTTTATATTCAGCGGGCGCTTTACTTCACACCGCGTATATTTCGCTATGATACCACGATGCTATTAAAAAATATATATATTTTAAATATCTTCTATGGTAACTGCAGACAATATAAATTAGAATTGTTGAAAAAGTGTAAATGATAATTAAACGATATGATCTTTATTATACGATAATATTTGATTTAATTTTATACGAATCATTTTTTAAATTTGAATATGGAAATAAATGTTCATACGAGTGAAATCGTTTGAATGAATGAAATTTAATTCAACATTCATAATATTGATTGATCCAACCGAATGACGTCCACAAGTAGACATCCACAGGTCTCCCCCAAGAAGAGAGGAATTGCCATAATTGCCACGCTTGGCAGGAGAGTTGGCGATCGCAGTAGGTGTTTGTGATTCTCAGAGGATGTTGCTGCCCATCCCCTGTCTTATCTCATAGTCGTCATTTACAACACCCACGGGAAGATATGGGGTGGTACTTTTCTTAGACGGCACCACGCGGCTCAATAGATATCACACGTCAAATTTCCTGCATGGTTAATTAACCACATTGGTTATGGCTAAGGCTATATATTTTTTTCTGCTAACTGCTATTTACCTAAAATTAAAAAAGAATTAGAAATAATCCTCCAGATATTATTTTTTGTAATATACGTTATGGTCCACCAATCGTAAATCATGATGGAATGGAACAGCACCGCTCCCGCATTCCATCTGTTCATTCATTTCTGCTTGAAATAATTGTATTTGTAACTAACTACAAATGGAAACATAATCCAGAACCTTTATAAACAATATGGTTAATCACGCATTTGAAAAAGCATTCTTCAAAAATAAATGAGTCAAACAAAATTGTTTGTATCAAAACTTTGGTTAAAAAACGACTCTCAGTTTATCCAAAAATAAATATGACACAGTCCACTAAGCTAGTCCACTAAATGAAGCAAAATGTCACATATTTAGAACTTGTTTTTGTGCAAAATTAACTAGCAGAAATTACTTCTCAACGTTCATCTAAATACGTATAATGCAAGTTACACAAATTTGAATTCTAACTCTTATGATTTAAGGAATAAAATATATAAATAGATTCGAAGGTGGAATAAGGAATGAGGTGGCAATAAATTAGGGTTCGGAATCTAGGAGTATTCGTATCGGTCGCGACCGGCGACTGATAAAAGTCCTCTTTGCACGACCGCCTTGTGATCTTTCGTTAGTGTTGTGCATATAACAGGTACATATATGTCGATAAAAATATAATGACTATTTGAATTTTATAAAATATCGAGGGAAGATGAATTGCGTGTTGATAGCGTACCCTGATTGCTGACATGGATGCACGATAATTGACAAAATACTACGATAAAACCAAATCAATCAAATTACCAATTTTAAGTAAAAAATCCTATAGTTAGTTTCAAACTCAATTGTCATCTTATTGTATTTTACAGACAGATAGATTATAAAATGTCAGTATAATTTTAGATAGGCGTTGTATCGCTGCCAATTTAATTACATTAGAGATGCTGCTATTAGCTAAATATCTTGAACTCAGTAAAACTATTTTTTTTTAAATAAAAATTCATATGTATTAATATATTAATATTAAATGATATTATTGTGGAATTATGAATATAAAATGCAGCTGTGACAGTTTTTTAAAATGACTAAACGCTGTTGACTTGAAACCTTTTAAGAGCATTAGGTGCTCAGCCCAAAATGGCACGAACATTGACTTGTGCTTTTGATTGTGTTAAAAAATCCTGCAGAGTTTGCCATGTGATGTTTGCCAAATGATATCGACTGATCTGAGAGCTGTTTTTATCGATAATGAAATGATTATTATAATGTTTTTTGCAATCACTAAATGTTAGTGTTCGAAGCACGTTCCGGTCAGCTGCGAGCCTCTTGTCTGTTTTCTTTTTAATTACCACCAATAAATACCACCGGGTGGACCCCGTGTTTAAGATAGGGGGAGATACTCTCTCGACTGCTTTGTGCTTCGTTTGATTTACTTACCGATATTGAGTTCGTGGTATACGTACGTTTGTAATTTTATATCGATTTGTCAAGACGGTAGTGCCTATTCATGAAAGTTTGCGATATGGTTTCTAACAAAATATTTCGATGCAGATTATAAATATACTATCTTCGTGCCCGCGGCTCCACCCACGTTTCACATGTTCTTTAGGTATGAGTGAAAAATTGCATATAACATTTCATTTATACCTAACCTAAAAAAACAAATGAATGAAGAAAACTGAGACTTATGTTTTTATTAGCGGGAAAAATGTACATGAGAGTAAATATAAAAAAATGAGAACGGGTCGATGGAATCCAACAAATAAAATAGCCTATGTCTATGAAAAATATTCAGTAGTTTTCAAAATTTCATGAGTTTTATCTTTTTTACTTGGAACCCTAATTATTTTACAATTTTTTTTGTACTAAGAGTAAGCAAAGATTTTTCTCATAAATTCAAGCACTTGTATTTCACATTATTTTGATGTTACAAACAGACATTTTAAATTTTTTTTGCCAATTAACCATCTACGAAAAATTCCGTGTCGAATGTTAGTAGTAGTGGAAAATCAAACAGTTATTACACTAAAATTATCTTTTATTCACGTTGGGCTCTTTAAAATGTTCAAAAACCAGACGCATGGAATGAATTTTTCACACGATCAAAGTAATCCACGAAAAACGTATCCGACAATAAAATGACACGACTAAATATAAATCTCATAATGGAGCATAACGGCCTGAATGCGGTCGTGTGCGGCCATTATGAAAAAATAAAGTGTCCCATCAAAAGGCCAGGACCGTATTTGAGGAACATTTGTAATTCTGCAGCGTTAGGAACGAGTCCCAGGCGGTTGCCGGGCGTGGGGGGCATTTGTGTTTTATTGATATTTTAGCGTTGGAATGATTTTTCGTAGGTGTACGAGTCTCTCGGGGCTCGACCGTTAGTATTGATGGCTGGTGCATGGGACGTATTCAGGAAAGGTCTTTGTTTTTATTAAACCGTAATCAACAAATTTAATTTACGTTTGTCAAAAATTTAAAGTATATACATTAGGATAGATTGAGATAAATATGAATTTATAAATGTTTTTATATTATAAACAATATGTAAAGATATATTATTGATGTAAATACTTGTCGTAATGTTTGTTTTAAATATATTATTTTATGTCTTATCTTCATAGCAAGCGGTCTGAATGATTATTTATGTATTATTGATATTTAATTACTATTTATTATTTTCAATTATAAGTAAGAGTCAATTAGAAGAATATTTTTTTGGTAGATAGCTAAAGTTACTCCGCTTAACTTAGGCTACTTTAAATATTAGAAAATAATTAGGGTTCCGCGTGAAAAATTAAAACTCATGTAAAATTGAATAAAATCCAATACAATGCACAGTTTTACCGGCACGTGTTTGTATATGTGAGAAGTATTTTTGTTTTTAGTCAGTACCAAAAATAATTTAATGACAATTATTAGGGTTCCGTATAAAGAAATTGGAATGAATACGATTTACGATTCAATGGTCAGTTTTACGGGCAAGTGACTAAATTTATGAGAAATATTTTTTGTTTTATCTTAGTATCAAAAAAAGTTTTAGAAAAATAATTCAGGGTTCCGTATAACAAAATTAAAACTTATGAAATTGGAAACAAAATACGGTTCAATGGACAGCATCATCAAAACATGTCGTCGGAGCCGCGAGTACACAGCTAGTATATAATACGATAAAAATTTCATAAACAGAAGGATGTAATATAATAGAGTTAAAATAGTATTTCTCCAAACTATTACTGAGTCATTCGAATATACATTATTTTTTTCCTTATAAAAATTTATACTGTAGTACACCTCTGCTCTGTACTTGGGACATATCAGTGATACAGGATCACCGTATCACGAAATCACCTGTATATCACGAAAAGAGCTTGAAACATTCAGGATAACGGTGCGGTGGGTGCGGGTTCACTAAAACACGGTTATGATTGACCCGTGGTTTACGATTTAACTTCGCTATTTTGTTCGTGTTTAGTTCGTTTTTATTGAAATACCATTTCTTATTTGTTACCTATTGCTTAGAATTAAATTTTTGTATGTAATTTTCAGTCGCTTAGTTTGTTAGTTAATTTAAAGTGTATACACGGTTATTTATGATAAAAATCATCTATAGGTATGACAAATTCCATTTAAATCCATCCAATCGATTGATTCTATAGAACTAACATTTAATATTCGACGTTAAAATTTGGGGATCAATTCTGATAATGGGTACTTTTTAGTCGAACGACGGGTATTGTTTGCAAATATTAGTACTAATATGGTCGATTTTTTACTTTGCTAAATCCGTTTCAAATTATTTTCAGCTGTCACGTCTTTTGGAACATTAAGTTTTTGTATTAATATGATATAATTATTAGAATTCTATAAAAATCTAATATTTGTCTAATTTTATTAATTACTGATTTATCAATATTTACGGATTTATTGTATACATCTATTCTATGTTTATATATTAATTATTATTTATTTGGATCGATCTATCTATTTATTTATTACTATTTATTAATTATTTTTATTAAATCATATTAGTATAAACAAATCAGGTTCCAAAAAAAGTGACAGCTGAAAATCGTTTGAGGGGGATTTAGTAAAGTAAAAAATCAACCATATTATATATGATGGATTACCGCAAAGTATCGCCTTCATCAATCAAATATTAATACTTACTATGAGTGTACATTTCTTAAGAAGTTACTATGGCTCAGATGTTAATCTGTCGTCAAGTACCTATTATCGATTAACGGGCTCGGTATATTTGTATTCAGAGCTTGTTACTTGTTGTCTAAATATGTAGTGTTTGGATATTTGACCACATCATTTAAATATACTACGAAATATATAATGGTTAAAATCTTAAGGGAAATAATTAGGATTAAAAAAAGTAAATACACGTGTATAAATGATATGTTTAAAATAGGCAAAAATAAGGCAGTCAATTCATTTTTATCGTCTGTTTATCAATTAATTTTCTTTATTTCTCAGGTCGCAACTAACGAGCTGTAGTTTGTTTTTCAAATCTCAATTAAAGCGAACACTAGTGTTGATAAATTATTGTTTCTAGTCTCTAATATCGAGATAACTTTTGAATAGTTATTTAGTATATTTAAGAATAAATTTATAAGTCATATTTATGTAACTTAAATTACATCAAGAAAATGTCGTATTATAAAATGAGAGTGTTACCAACTCAATAATTGTTGAAAATGTATTTTTTTTTAATTTTCGCGTTCCATCTTTAAATGGAATTATTTGACAACGGGTTTTCAAGCGTTACCTTTTATTTTTCCTATCCCAACGTTTCGGCTGAGTTTCGCCAACCGTGGTCATGGGCTGACTGACGATGCGCGGCGTCGCCTAACGCGTTGAGAGGTATTTGGATGAACTACCTCCGTTTGGTCTTTATATTTATTATAGTCACAACACACAACACTAACAGTGTCCAACGACGATGCCTGTGATGATACGAACCCAGCCGAAACGTCGGGATAGGAAAAAGGATAGGTAACTCGTGATAACTCGTTGTTAAATAATTGAATTTTTAAAAAAAGGACAATTAAAGTCTTTGCGTTTATTCGTCAATCTTGTCTTCTTATAGATTCTGAAAAAAAAAACATTTGAACTATTTTTTTTAAACATGATTAAGTTTTTTATAACACAGTTTAAATGTTCCATTTAGAGTCGATTTTCACTCGAGCGAGTTCCACTCTGAAGATGCGATATATGTGATTCTTTAACTTAACAAAACATGACTGCCGTGCGATATATCGATCGCAGAACAATGTGAAAATAAGCACACAAAAAAAAAAATTGGAATATCTCGAACGCGACATAACATTCGATGTATATGCTTTCAGAGGTATTGTAAATCGTAATTCGATAACGATACCCCTCGCCGTGAAATGTGAGATACTTTGTCACCACAAATGCCCAGTCGTCGCGAGCACCGGGGCGGATAACAAACGCCTGCCTGGTTTCGTTTTGTAAACAAACGGTTATATGACAATATTCAATTTATATTCATACGTATATATGTCGTATAAAAAAAATATTAATAAAAATAACCATGTACCTACATAAAATTTAAGCTCATTTTTCACACAGTATAAGCTAAATGTTTTCATCGTTATCTTACTTGATTTTAAGTGACGATTTGGCTCCAAATAGTAAACACGCTAAAATTATGTCTCTCCACTAATGCTGTCCATACACGTTTATTGATGATTAACGATAGATTTTTAAATTTGAGGTAACCACTCGTGCATTAGAAAGTGCCTTAGTTACGGAAAACGTCGCTTGAGTTATTTAATATTATAAAACAGTTTATGTGTCTGCACAATAATTTGCTTGCATTTGCTTTTAAAGCGATGATGGTGCAGCTGGATTACGCGCCAATCGATGCGGGTTCGATTCCCACTTATCCGACTCTAAAATGTGTCTGAGCTTTCGATGAAAGAAAACATCGTGAGGAAACCATAGCATGGTGGTAGGGCATTTTCTAATGATGTCCGCCTGGGTAGCTACCAGCCTCATGTTAGAAAACTTGCCGCCAAATACCAATAGGTGTGTTCCGGCAGCATCACTTGAGGACCAGTACCTCTTAGGTTTAGTGTATTTATCACCCTGGACCACATCTTAACTTAACATCAGGTGAGATTGTGGTCAAAGCATTGAGAGTATTCAGTGTAAAAAAAAAAAAAGAAAAAAGAAAAAGTTTGTGCATCCATTTCGTTTGTTTATTCTTGGTTCAAAATTAAAATAAAAAAACTTCAAACAATTTAGGCCCTGAAAAGGTGCTTATGAACGTCAAAAACACTATTATCTGTTCGAAAATCAACCCAGTCTAGAAAAGCCGGTAAGACTGGCCGGCACCACATCCTTTGAAATTAAAACTTGCTTGACATGGTGCCTGAATTTATCGTCCGGTGAAATCGGTAATGTGTTTTGGAATCATACTGTAGGACCTTTTTTTTTTTTTTTTGACGGGGGGAAATGCATTTACGCACTACCCTTACCTATTGTATTAGTGAGACCGAAGTCCCCCAATACAATAGGTAAGGGGGCACGGAGGGACGAACTCCGTGCCAGTGTGGGACTTGCCCGGGCGTGAAGCGCCCGGAAATACCCACTAAAACCCCCCGGGGCCGTCTGCTGCATTTGGGATGGGGGCGACACGGGGTCGCCCCCTGCAGCGAACCCACCAGGCCTCGTCCGTGCAATGGCCCGGTAGGGATGAAGGAGAATACTTCCCCTCCACCTCTTAGCCCGCCTCAGAAGGAGGCACGACCATAGGTCGAAAGTTCGGGGGGCAGGATATACTTCCTGCCCCCATAAATACTGTAAAACCTAACACTTATACTAAAAAAAAAAAAAACTTTTAATAAATAGTTTTACTGAGTCTAATTACTTAAATCTATTGAGGTTTGGTTTACAATAACAAAGTAAGAGGGAAGGCGGGCGTTGTCACCGCGGCGATAAGAGTGTGTCGCGCTATCAGACTCTGAGTGGGCATCGCTGTAAGACACAGCGCGAGTGCTTTACGCGGCGCCCGCGCGCATCGATTTATACGCACCGGCACAAATAGATTAGCCTGATAGATGCACGTGCCCTGTTACCGATCGGTGGTTCTCTGCGATAAAATATTACACCAGATATGGACATTTAGGAACCGGTTTTTTTTTATCTTCACGGAGAGCTTAATAACTTTAGATTGTCAGACTTGAAAAATAGTTAGGAAATGTTTGTCTGTCTGTTTTTATTTACACGATTCTTACATTGAATTATAGGTGTAAGTATTCTTTACACGGATTTTAGTATATCTTTTCTATAAATAATAAATACATTTGAAGTGTCTGTTTTGTAATATCAAAATAATGTAAAATTCAAGGTCTTGAGTTTATCAGAGATATCTTTGTTTACCAAATTTTTTAAAAGAAAATAATTACTTTAAAAAATGTCATGAAATTTTTAACAAAATACGATTCAATGAACAGCGCCATCGAAACATTATTTTCCAATGATTATTTAAAATCTATATTACGTAGTGAAGAATATATGAAACGCGGGTGGAGCCGCGGGCACATAGCTAGCATGTAATTTATATAAATAAAAGAAAAATGGGTGTCCTTTGAGGCACTATCACCTCAAAACTACTGAAAGTATCGGGATGGTATTACTAGCATTCGACGCGGAATTTTTCGTACATGATTATTTATTTTTTCGATTCCATCGACCCTTTCTCATTTTCTTTCGCAATTTACTCTTATGTTACTTTTTTCCGCGAATAAAAACAAAACACTCTCATCTTCTTCATTCATTTATTTTTAGGTACTCAGTGAAGAATATGTGAAACGCGGGCGGAGCCGCAGGCACCAGCTAGTAAAATATAAGCTAAAGTATGATATACGTTACACATATACATACATAGTTATAACAAGTTTGAACAATGTAAAGCCATTCAGAAAACAACAAGTTCGCACCTAATTCCAGCCGGGTTGTTGATCACGAAACAAACTGCTATAATTAGTCAATACGGGGGGAGACAGGGCGCAACTCCTAACAAGTTATTCGGCACTGCCATTCCGTTTATTATCCCGACTGTCCCCGACTACTAATTTATTTGACCCTTAGCGCCCTTTGGCCTGATGGATGGTCTAATTTAACGTTAAGGCTACCTTAAGACGTGTACTGGACTTGCGTGCTTTTGTTTTGTGATGTTACTGCAATAAGGGGTCTTTCGAGTGTTACGTAAACATTAAGCAGGTTTTTGGGTTGCTTATTTTTGATGACATAGCGGACGGGGTTCCGAATGGTGATTACGTAAGCTACATTTGCTTATTAAGTTTACTTTTTAAAATTATACCGTTTTTTAGACTTTTTCTTAATAATGCTGACAAGGGGATCAAAAATATACTAAACTTTACTGTCGTATTACTTGAAGGGCTTCTAACTACTCTATACTTATTTTTTTGTTTAAGGAATGTTATTTATAATGTTGAGAGTGTTTTTAAATAAGTATCGGCTTTGAGTTCCTGTGATTGACTTCGATCCTTTATACTTTCATTCGAGACTTGTGTAGGTTTGACTAAAATCTCTCCTGATAATTGAAGTAGGTTCGAGTCCATCTATCCCTATTCTGTAATGAGGATTAGCTTCATTTCAAGGAAAAAATCGCCATTGTGAATACATATATACAATTTGTTCGAGTTAGTCACGACTGTAATCAAACGAATCGCGCTGGGCCCTAGTCTAAACGATTCGTGGTCGTGATTAAACCCTGGCCGACCTGCGATTCGCAGTAGACCAAAATAATGTAAGATCGACACTTACCTCTCGAGTAACGCCGGTGTCCTGCTTCACCTTCCGTAGCCCGTGTGTAGTAAACAGTGTATAGTGTGAATGTGTGAATTGAGTAATAGCTAGGAAGGCTTAACAATCAACAAACAATCAATTTAACATTTAACGCTAATCACAAATAACTTTCATCTATAACAACGTGTATGTTCGCGTCAAGTTATTTCCAAACTGAATCCCGCGACAACTCTGGCGGGTTAGAATTCAAGTGCCCCGTTTTTTTCATTTATGATCAATACTTAACACAATTCAACACTAAATTATCCATAACAAGAAAGAATAAGAATCCTTTTAACTCGTCTACGTTTACTTTTAATTTTTGGTATTCAAATTACTTTTATATTCGTTTAGTCTGTAATCAATTCCACCTTAGCTTTTTGTATTTTTGTTTTGTTGTATGTTTTTTTATCATAATACTATTTAGAAAAACTGAATATTATGCTCGCATAAATAATCTTGCTCACATAAATAATGCCGTACTCAACGTTTTATAAGTTAGACACATTATATAATTTGTAGGTAATTAAAAAAATAAATGAAACATGACATGACGCTAAGGTGATTTCTAATGCCCGTGTGGCAACACAAAAGTGGCTACCACTCTTGAAAATCTTTTGGCAAGTAGGGTACATATATGTGTGTATGTACCGGCATCATCACTTGAGAGCCAGTCACTCTATGTTAATAAATGTTTTGGGCTATATCGTCGCTTAGCATTAATTAAAATTGTAGTTAAAGCGGTGAACCTATACGAATAAATAAAACTGTATTGAAGTGTATGTTTGTAATACCAAAAACTTATTTAAATAAAAAAACTTACTTTAAAAGAATAAACTATAAGAATGCACTAAAACAGTGATTCTCAACCACTGTGCCGCGGCACTTTTGTGTGCCGCCAAATTTCAAAAGTGTGCTGCCAAATTTTGCAAATATATAATAATGTAAATATTATTAAATTATATCATTTAAAAAGAAAAATATTTTAACAACATCAATTTAAGTATGCAAGGGCCTAATGAAAATATCTTAAACTCAACCGATAAGCTGGTGGTATTCAAAAAACAAGTAACTATGGAAAAATAAAGCTCAGGAAGGCAATTTAGAAAAGTTTGAGTCAGTCCCTAAAGACAGTTATAAAACTATTAAATTAATTTTTGTTGATCATTTGACAACATTAGAGGAGAGAATTATTCATTATTTCCCAAAATTAGATATTAAGAAATTTGATTGGGTTCGTAATCCATTTCTCATAACGGATACTTCTGTATTTGACTTAACTTTGAATGAAGAGGAAGAACTCATTTTGCTTTCCAATAATCCAGATTTAATTTTAAAACATTCAGAAGAATCAATTAATTCATTTGGGATTAACATCAGATGCGATTATTTCATGATAGCCAAAAAAGCTTTAAACATATTATTACAATTTTCCACAGCTTATTTGTGTGAATTCGGATTTTCAGCATTAACCAACATTAAAACTAAAAAAAGATCAAGGTTGTTAAATGTAGAAGACGATATGAGAGTAGCATTGTCATTTTTACAACCAAATATAAATGAAATTATCAAAAACATCAAGCTCAAATTTCGCATAAAAAATATTTTTATTTTTAGTAAGTAAATAATTTTTATCTTTTTCTTTGTGTGCCGCCAAATTTTGAAATCGTTAAATATGTGCCGCAACAAAAAAAAAGGTTGAGAATCACTGCACTAAAAAGTCAATAAATAATTACTTTATTAATCTGCTTCGTTAATTTTTAAAATCGATGTCAACTTACGGATAACAAAGTGGCGTAAATGTACGTCGCTAATTATATTCAATTTTGATTAATTGTCCTTTAAAATCACCCTAGTATTTTATTTAGCTTATATGTAATTATGATAAAGTTTAGGGAGTTATTTCCATTTGTAAATGGCTACATTGGTTAACTCTAGCTGGCACCGACTCCAAAAGTAACGAAGCAGATTAGTAATTAGGTACTTATTGACTTTTTAGTGCATTTTTATAGTTTATTCTTTTGAAGTCGGTTTTGTTTTTAATTAAAAAAGTTACTTTTTTCTACTTTTTAGTTTACATATGTACTTTCAAGTATAGCTGTAAAGCATACTTCATTGCTTCGAAAACGAATATATGAAACACGTGTAAGTATCATAATATTCTAGGGTTTTTCTAAATTTTCCTAAGATCCACTGATCAGCTTCTGATCTGGTGGAAATGGGACTAACTCGGAAGTGTACAACGTCGAAAAAAAAAATTGCATATCGGTTCACAAGTGACAGAGAAAGCGCGTAATAAACATACAGACAAATTGATAACCTCCTCCTTTTTGAAGTTGGTTAAAAATAAGAGTGTTTTACCTAATATGGTACCTATATGAATGCATACATGTAGGTATCGTATTTATACTTGTTTTTTTTTTTTAATTGTTGTCTGTCTGTCTGCTTATTCTGGCTAATCTCCGTAACGGATCAACCATTTCTACGGGACTTTTTGCGCAGATAGCTTAAGTTATAAGGAGTAACTTGGCTACTTTTAAGTTAACAAATAATTAGGGTACCGCGTAAAAAACAAAATTAAAACTCGTAAACTCATGAATAAAATACGATTTAATGGTCAATTGTCCTTTGAGAAATTTGGTGTTTTCTGTTAATAGCAAAAATAATTTATGCCCAGTACAATAGTAGAGAGATGCTTAAATGCTTTTCCCCACGAAAAGACAAAGGCTCAGTTCAACAAAATGTTACGAATATTTTCGAATGATCCCATTAATTGAACCATAAGACGTCCACTGCTGGACATAGGTCTCCCTCAATAGGGGAGAGGGGATTGCCATACTCGCCACGCTTGGCAGGCGGATTGGAGATCGCTGTAAGGTGTTTTTTTAATAGTCAGAGGATGCTGCTAGCCATCCCCTGGTTTATCCCTTAGTCGCCTTTTACAACATCCACGGGAAGATATGGGACGCTACTATTCTTAGCCGGCATAAAAAGTTTTCAAAAAATTCTATCTACATATCTCACAAACTCTGGATATAAATGTAATGTATTATAATGCATCGAACGAATATTTTGTCACGATACGCAAATAAATATGTTTGTTTATTTATGAGTTCGTGAGACAAAGGGCCTGGTAATTACGAAGAAAGGACAACACGGCTCCCCACGGAGAGACACGGTGCGGTTTGCGATGGTCAATACACACGCGATTTTCTTTAATATTATGTCGTTTTATTTTGTTGTCCAAACGACAATAAATTGAAATATATAATGTAATTAATAATTAATTAAATTGATACACCTAATTTTAATTTTAAAAACTACTATACAATTATTTGGCTTGTAGAATTAATTGTTGCAGCTTAACCCCTAAAGCACTAACGTAGCATTTACGACTGCTTTCCATTGTCTTCCCATTGTCGCATTTTTATGGGTAATTGATATATTAATAGATTGTAGTTTTTTGCTTTTATTTTATGGCATTCCAAACTTTAAATGCATAAGGAAACAAGGTAGATTATTGAATAATCAATAGGATTACACAAACAATCTAGTTATCTTCCCTTCATAAAATATATAGGGTTTAGCCACAATATCAGCTAATAGCATGATGAACACATTAAGCCTAAAGGTTTTCAAGTGAAGCTTCCGGAACAAACCTAAAAGTATTGGAAGACAGATTTTTAAATTTAAGAATGGTAGCATTAGTAAATGCCCTACCATCAACCTAAGGTTTCCCTCCTATGTTTTTCTTCAACGACAGGTCAGAAGTTTCGTTATTTCATAGAAAATATACATGGTATATATATAAATATAAAATATATATAAATAAATAATTTTGGCGAATACAGGAATCGATTTTGAATTACTGAAAAATAATGAAAATATTGAAGACGTCTCAACAAAATCGTTAGCCTCTCGAGTAATTCACCTAAACTCATTTGGTGGAGCCCCCCAGGCAGGTACAAGAGAAATCATTATTATCCCCTTACGTAGGTACAAAGTGACAAACTCATAAACATTTGTCACAGAACGGACTGTCCGAGTAATTGCGAACCACGGCGCGACGACCAGAATTACTTTACCTCTCATACCATTACTGATTTAAAACGAATCGGTCGAGAATAAGCCAATGTATGAGGTCAGGGTATAATGGACAACTCGTATGCCCATATTACTTATTGGTGCCCCGAAACGCTTAACCGATCCCGTTCTAAATTTGAACAAATAATTTACGTACGGTCACTCTTGACATCGCGGAATTCTTTAGGGTTGTCAAAATGTTATTTGGAGATAATTAAAAAATAAATTGTTATAAGTTTAAAAAGGGAGTCGACTATTATCGATACGACGTTAACGTTATTATGTAATCATCAAGGATGTCTAAAATTTTGTTTACTAAATACTTTGATAGCTCTGTATGATTCATCAGATCGTTTTCCGTCATTGAATAAGGAGTTACGCTGTGAAAATTCCAATTGGCAACCCTTCGAACGTTTTGTTGATTTCATAATTACATAGTAAATTACTTATTGCCAAACACAATATTAATTGTACTATCTAAAGAGTTCGCTTAAAAATGAATACTTACAAAATGACCATTTAAAAAAAGAAGAAAATAAATTACAATAAAACAGTCATTAAAAAAAAGCTTTTTTTTTGTTATGCCAAAAGTTCAGCCAGACGCTTAAAATTGTTCAATTCAGATCACTTTTTAAATCGTAATTAAGAAATAAAAATTTTGCTTAGGGGTACATGTTTTCAAGTTATGCTATGAGACCATACCTTGAAATGTTTGACATCAGATATTGAATTCTGCAGGTGGTGGTAAGTAATCTGATTGCTACTAGAAAATATACAACCACAATGCTGTGGAATATCAAGATTTTTTCTTTACTAAACGAACAGACTCATTTTGGAAAAGGATAGGTGGATTTCTACTTACGTCTGCCTCTATATCCAACCAGGCTATCACTGAGACGCATTCTTCAATATTTCGTACTTATATTTAATATTTTTTTCAAAAGTTTGCAATCTAATCAACAGATATTAATTACTATACCTCAGTACCCCCATATGTTGATCAATTGCTCCAGGAGGAGATGTAAAGGCTCTTTGCCAACAAGATTCTATAGTATAAGGAGACTTTAGGTCTACGCAGTAAGGTTTAGTAGTGCGGGCCGATCACAATAGATCTATGTAGGTTGCAGTTATCCATTCAACCATAATCCGTTAATTTTTTTTACACAATATAGGGTTAGTACTTGTACTTTGACCACAATCTCACCTGATGTTAACTGATGATGTGGTCCAGGATAGTAAACACACTAAACCTATGTAAAGGTTCTCAAGTGATGCTACCGGAACACACTTATTGGTATTTGGCGACAGGTTTTCTAATTTGAGGGTGTTAGCTTTCCATGTGGGCATCATTGGAAAATGCCCTACCACGATGGTTTCCTTACGTGTTGGTTGGATAGTGGGGATCGAACCTGCGTCGATAGATGCGGAATATGGACGCACTACCCACGGCGCCACAATCGCTTCAAAACATTGCTGGACATAAGTCTTCCCCAATAAAAGAAGGATTCCCTAATCGCCACGCTTGGCGATTGTAGTGTTTATGGCACTCAGAGAATGCTGCTGCCCATCCTCTGGTTTATATCCCTTAGTCGCCTTTTACGATACCCACGGGAAGATATAAGGTGGTACTTTATCCTGGAGCCCTTTGAGAGCGTTGGCGCCCCGAGCGACGCATCTTTGTAGGTGTCCGCTCAATGCCCTCTTTAACCCTATAACACTGCACTATAGGTAAAGCCGGCTTTGGGTAATACTTACTTAGCCGGCACCAAACGGCTCGGTCGCAGTCATACAGTTCGATTTTTGCCTGTTAAGCCATTATCTCAATAATATTACAACTTATTTACTGGTGACCCTACGTAACAGATGAATAATTAGGGGCAATGTCCCTTAGGCAGGGCACACACATTATTGATGAGGATCTCGTCACAGCGGTTCATCGGCAGCAAAACAAAACAAAACAACATCGTCTAATATCTCAAAATTACGCATAATCGAGTACAAAATACATTAAAGTGACCAGTATAATTTGATAATGAATGTAATTTTTAGTTATTTAACAGTAATCGGATTTTATATTAAGTATATTTAAATTCAATATTATGGTAATGTGAAAATTATGCCATAATTAGGCCTAAAGACCGCGACTCCGCATTCGAATATTAGATTTTTCAAATGTTTTTTAACGGAAATATTTTTTAAACTGTAATTGCAATGGTTTAGGTACAGTTAATGTATTGTTAATGATATTTATTTTGTCGATTTAGTTCAGTCTATGTATGAAAGTAGCCTATACTAATAAATAAAATTAAAATGTCTATTTGTAATATCAAAATGACACTTTTTAGTAAACACATATAAACATTAATGTTCATATACGATACATATACCAAAAAAAACATTTTTTATTTTTATTTTTGTCAGTCTGTTTGTTCAGGATATTCTCCGGAACGGCTGGACCGATTTTCATGCGACTTCTTTTTAGCAGACAGCTGAAGTTACTCGACGTATCTCACATTTTCGAAAACAGAGTGTCGCCTAAAAAAATTGGTATACTAGAAAAATAACGATTCAATGGTTAGTTTTACTGAAAATACATGAATTTTTAAGAAATATCTTTTCTTTCTCTTAATACCTATATAGTTTTAAGAATTGGGGTTCCATGTAAATAATTAAAAGTCAGAAAAATGTAAATAAAATACTCTTTAATGGACAGCACCATCAAATCATTATTTTCCAATTATTTAGAAACTATATTACGCAGTGAAGAATATAAATATAAAACGTGGGTGAAGCCGCGGGTACACAGCTTATAAAATATATAATACTATTGTCCCGCTCCGTCTTCGCAAGGGTGTATAGAAATCTGTAATAAAAAAAAAACCAATGGTTGCAATTCACACGTGGTGGAAGTGAAACCTTAAAAAAAATGTGTTAGCCACCCTGGGTTCGAACCTCCAACCTTTCAGTCGTACCGTCTATGAGACACGCGGATTAGTCTACAGGGAAACTATGCTCTTAAAAACTTGATGAACAAATCCGACCTCCATCAGAAACGTACTGTCGCTTTTTCGTTTCATCGACTTTCAAATCGCAACGATGCTAAAGAAGTTTTAACTTTAAAAAAATAGCATAGACTATGTTACTCTACTCACTAATGGTGAAGCTTTCTACGGGTAGTGTTGTAATTAGAGTAACCTATTAAAAATCTCGATGCTCTTTCAATTCTATTTCCAGTTACTTCTAAATAGATCTCTCAGGCGATCAAGAAGACCTAGGAATTCTACGAATCTAGGAATTCGTCAGGTCCTAATGGTGTTAGGAATGAAATTATTAATCTTATTCGCGTTGCATTGTGACCCAATGCAAAAATCACCACATCTCAGTCGTCCGGAAAATGGCCACAGTAATAAGTGTACTCAAGCTTGGCAACTATGCTGCCAAGAGTGTGTATTTGACGGCGAACCGGAAGGAAACACTGACAAGACTTGCTTCAAGACGGATTCCGAATAGAGGTAAAAATAACAATCATTGCATAGTAATTCTAGGTCAAGTATTTCTAGAGTTATAAATGCAACGAACAAATAGATAGAGAGACGTTGCCTTATATATTACATGCTAGCTGAATCCGGCGTTGGATGTTGTTCTTTCACTAAAAAAAAACTGTAAAAAATCTATGATCGAAATCTACTTATATCAATTAGCGTTTTATTAGTGGTCGAAATTATAATGTAGTAAATCTAAGTACAAGAAAACTGTCTCTATTTTTTTTAATTGGTAATACTAAGAGTCGTAACAGACACGCGGACCGGACTGCGTATATGGTACGATGGTCAACCGAAGTTATCAATCGCTTCATGGGGACGTCATTATCGAAGCGGGGATAAAATTGAAGTTTGTTATTTATGCACGTAAAGGAAAGACAGTACAGACAGATAGGTGTTTCTAAATCTTATCTGTTATCTGTTAGCACTGTTAAGATCATCAATAGCTACTTAACAAAAAAGAAATAAAGGAAGCCGATTGATAATCAGACGAGGGAAAATGCATTGCACTTGAAAGATTAAACATCTTTGCCTATTTATGTATAGAATTATTACATTTATATCTCAAATTTCATGCTGGATAAAAACACTATCATAGCATCATCATTATTATAGGTAGATTTCATAATGGTCAGTAGCCCGCTTAACACTTTGAACATAAGAGAATTCAATACAAAATATTAAAATAAAATGTTTAACTGAGTAATGATTCGAATGACGATTTCTCAAAACACTAACACGAATACGGTGTGTAATAAAACAAGAAGGTAAATTCTAAATAAAACATTGTTTTGATAAGTTTATTGACACGTGAACGAATTGCTTCTTGATCCGTTCGACGCTGGCTTCGCGACATCCGGCGTCGGAGACCGAGCCGCCGCGTCATTTCCGCATCCGGCCTCGCCGAGCAGGATATAAATAAACGGAGCGTGCATCACACGTTGCGTGAGATAAATCGTGTGGTTAATACTCTAATGATTTATTTGTCTTACTTCGCTGTACTACGGCTCTTTCTTACTTGTACGTACTACATAAAACTTTTGTACAACCATAGTTAAAACATTTAGATGCTGGTTCATATTAAAACGCTTATTCTCCTTGTATCGCTTACCGCGAATAGATTAGGCGGAGTATTCTATGTTTAGCATACTTTTAAATTATAAGTTGATTTTCAATTGTTTTCTTCTACCAGCTGTTATCTTAATTTTCGCTTATTTTACCATTATCATTCTTCACAAAATCGGTCTATATTTTTGATCTCCATTTACCTCTATATTTAACCACTTTGTTATATACTTAACATTCTTCTAGTTAGGCGACTTTCTCCTTACTCAAGATATGTTGACAATACGCTAATATAGGATTAGGGATTTCTTTGAAATGATTTCATGTTACATGTAAAGTAAATTACAAAAAAACCTTTTTTAAGAAAAAGAAAATTTTCAATTTTCCTTCCGAAACTTTATAGGTAAGTTATATCTCGGCTATAACCTTATCAATACTTAAAAAGGTTGATATGGCTCATATGGCTTTAAGTAATAAATATATTAAATAAAAACAAGACGTTAATTTTCCGATTTTCTTGTTGTGCAAAATAATAGAACGTCTTTCCATCACGGTGGAAAAATACACGATAATGTTCATTTCCGTGTCCCCCAGTTAGAAAGGTCATTTGTGAGGCCAGCTAATGAAGCAAGAATATTGGCAGGGTGAGACCAACTTCAGACTCCTGAGATATATATACCACTAGATATCCTTTCAAAATCATCGGGCGTACGTGACGTCATTATATGAGCGTAGTTGGACTGTTCTGAATTTGAAGCACCAACTACTACATTATTTAGTTTACCTTAATAATAAAATTTTCTTGCTAAAGTTTTGGCGGGTTCTCAATGTGTATACCTAGAATTAACGAATTGGTAAACAAAACAATTGATAAAAAAAAAAGTAAACAAAATCTCGGATTATGTCGTAGATCTTAGGATTATAAAAAAAAAATGTGTATACCTCAATTTATGTAGTAGTTTTTATTTGTTAAGGACTCTGCCAATTACACCGTATCATACCATGACCGTAACCGTACCGGCACATGCAAAAAAAATAGTTTGTATGAGTTACTATGAGACTATGCACACTATACCGTTCCGTCACTGAACAGAACGGACCGTAGCGTGCCATGACCGTGCCAACACCGATTTCCTGACGAGAATGTTTTGCATATGCCGTACGTACCGTGCCGCACGTATCATACTCGACTTTGTCGGTTAGATGCGTATAAAAAAAACTGATTCGTTTTCTTAAATACGAATTGCCATATATTATAACATTTAACACCCGAAATATATGGATTCTCTGAAAAAAGAAATGGGTTGTAAGGAAATTTCAGAAATAGTTAAACAGCCTGGCATGTTTATCGTTTATTTTAAAGAAGATGTGTTCCGTGGCTGTGCTCCCCTTTTATTTATATTCTGCACTGCATTTTTTTTATACGCTATCCTAATTATTTTCCAAAAAAATTTTTTAGTACTATTATAAAGTAAAAATATTTCTCATAAATTCAAACACTTTCCCGTAAAAATGCTACTCAATAATTTGTGCTATTGAACCAAAATAAATTATTTTTGTGAAATTTTACGTGATTTGAATCCATAGTTCTAGCAAGCCACAATTTTACTGGAACGTTGTATGAAAACTAGAAAAATATGATAAAATTATACGAGTGTTACGTTTACAGAAATGTGTTACTGCCATTGATTAAGATGAAGAATTATTGAAAGCAAAATTATCTTTCGGTTAAAAAAATAAAGCCCGTTTCTTATATGTCCATTTTACACTGAAATCTAAAAACATAAAAAAATACATATGTATGAATTAATGGGACCTAAATAGTACCTATTATGATTTATTTGATTATCTAATTATAATTTTGTGTTTAATGTAATCATCAGATACGGACATAATCATTTTGTATGTCTTTTCACAGGTTAAGTCTGATTAAAGAAAAATATATTCACTGAATTTTGCAAAATAACTCGTGGTCGTCGTGAAGCCGTTGCACTGAAGATTGTTTACCGTTTCCAGGCGCGATATGGATGCGACTGGCCGGAGAAGCGGACATTGGTTAATTACGTGCGATAGTTGGAAGCTCCTCACGAGAGAATGATTGCTGCCGGGTAACGATGCTCTAACACCAGACTTGGACATTGTTGGGCTATGGAATCAGCGTTTGTTTGTTATCTATTTATCGTAAAATCTTATGTAAAATAGGTTTTGATTTTCCCTTTTTTTAATATGATGTTTTTTGAATTGTAGTTTATTTCTATTTGTTGGTTAAAAAAATATCGGCTACCAAGTTGATAATGGCTTGTTTTTAAGCAATCATCTCGCGTCCTCTTGCAGCTCAAGCAGTCTAGCAGCAGTGTGCCGTGTGTTTCCCTAACCATTTTTTTTTCTCCATCTTTATTTAAAAAAGTATTACAAGGGTGCAGTTTACAAATATAAAATACACATTATAATAAAATTTAAAAATAAAAATAAAAAACACAGTTAGAAAAACTACACATGCTACACTTACTAACTAAACTACGAACTAATAGGGGACACGGGGAAACCGCATCAGGGCTATTCCCTTCGACGGTGGCCTCTCCTTTGTCCGCGCCTACGGACAAGTCAACTGGGTGAGGCACACAGGTGCGTCCCTCGTGGAGTAATCTTCTGAGTTCTGGGAGCTAATCCTGCTATCGATCGGTATGGCTTGTATTCTTCCTAACAAAGATAAAAAAAAAGTTACTTTTGACACAACAATATCGACGCATATGTTATATAGTGTTTAAACTTTTGTTTGAATAGCAATTTACGGCTGCCGGTTATACAATATTATTTGTATTACGTTCTTAAATTTAAACGTACTTGATAGGTAATTCTAAAAACGGGAGTTGTCACATTATATAGATTGTCATTAGAAGCGTTTAAGGACGTTACCGTGAAAATGGATGCATTCCATTTACAAAAGGCAACAAACGAATGCTTAAAAATCGGGTTCTGTGATGAGTTTTAAGGCGAGTATCTAACAGTTTTTGATATAAGCTAATAATGAAGAGTTGATTTCATAAGTATGCATATGTAAAAGGAAACTCGCACGTTCCGTGGCCGCACTCCGAGTAAGCACGTAGTCAGTAATGTCATTCGGGTGGCACAACAACTAGTTTATGGGCGCACTTCGTTGTTCGCACGCCGTGTTCAACATACACATAAACAGAACATAACCCAACTAACACGTTTCGTGTTTGTGACTATTGTGCACTTTATTACTGTTTTGTGTTGACACTACATTTCTTGAACGCACTTGTAATATTAATAGTAACCGTATGTTAATGATCCATTACAAAATACATATTAGCAACGTTTTACGTACATAAAAACATGCTTCCCTTCCATGATGGTAGGTAGAGACTATATCTTTTCACTTGCTACGATCTTGAGACACGTTTTTCGCTTCTTCTTGAGCGCTTTTTCATACACGATCGTAGATTACTGACACTTAGGATCCGACCTTTCTTTAGGACTTCTTCGATCTGGTTGTGATACGGGGAACGTATCGACCCTACAACCTTACCGATTTGGTCACCTACGCCTTATAAATTTATAATTGTTTCGTCAATTCGTTTTCTTCCTCTCTTCGTGCTCAAATAAACTAAGCAGCCCTTTATGTATGTCAATATCATTTCTACCACACCATAACGTTCCATATTTATTGTGTAAAAAATTTTAATTTTTTTTTGCTGACATCATTTGAGTTTGTTCTATACTAGTCTCGTGAATAAAAGCAATGTAAACATATTATAAGTAAAAAATATATTTCAATATATTTGTAATGGTTAATAATGAACGTTACCTCGAAATATTTAATAGGAATATTAACCCCTTGAGCACTAACCTGGAGTTTACGCCAGTTTTCCATTGTTTTCCTATTGTCTAATTTTGACTAGTTTTCAACATATTAAACTAAAAATGTAAACACATTGTATAAAATATAAAATCGTAGTATCATCGTATAAAATCGTATAAAACAGAACAATAAAATAACAATAAAGAATGCAATACACAAGATATCTGTTAAAAGTTGACAAAACGTTCTAAAGAAAATAATAAAGAATCAAAGAAATTCCAACAAGCAACGGTGAATGTAAAAATGAAATTAATTTAAGCGTCCAAAAGCTGGTCCGTGAATTTGCAAACAAACAACAAAGAGTTTTTTAGGTTAGGCTTTTCGACATAATATTAACGCGGATGAAATATTAGCCGCGCATAAAGTTTTTCTCGGGGAAAATTCGACTTTTCCCGCAGTATCTACGACATTTGCGGGATGCCAGACATACGTTTGACAAGGGAGCAAAGTCCTTTAATGTTTACATTTCGTATTGTTCGCGTTATGTAAATTATATTCAATATGGATTATAAAAGTTTCTTTATGATTTTCTTAGTTTTTTTTTTTTTATTGCGTAACTTTTTTTCATGCAGTCAATTCACCTGACGGTAAATTGTTATTGCTAAAGCCATTTTTGATAAGTATCTCCAAGGTCTGGAATCCCTCCTTTGGCCAATCAAATATATGTTGTTACATTGGACGACAAAGAAGAAGAAACTGTATGTGCTAAGATGTACCAACAAGACTCTTCATATCGATAAATAGTTATAGTGTTTCGTATAGTATCTATTATGGAATAAAAATATATAAGTGTTTTTGGTTGATAGAACTTTCATTATTACGATCGAATATTATTTGTAGCTGTCGTCACGTCTTTTGAAAATTGATAATAAAAAAAATAACATTAATTGATAAATGAAAATAAATTAATTATTATATACTTAATCTAAATAAAAGATATCAGCCATAGCGTTTTGTGCTCCAAAATTTGTTGTAATAATGAATTCTATGAAGTATTCCTAGAAATCTGATGTTAGATAAATATTGGAAGCAATTTCGAGTTTATGAGTTTTTGCTATTATTATTTATTTACAACTTTTTTATAGACTAATTTCACGAATCACGCGATCACCGAAATCAATAAACTAGATGTATAATTTTACATTATGAGAATTTCACGGTTGTGGTCGAATGCGAAGTGAGTAATGCGAATAGATGTGAGGTAAGGTGAGCGAATAATGTATATTAGGACTATATTCCTGTGGGAAGCCGTTACCGGGGGCCTCCTGTCGGGATGATGAATCCGTAGACGCATTCTGATACACAACAGGATATCTTCTGACTCCGACATCAGCAAATTTTATTTTACCGTTCACAATACGAATTTTAAATCTAACATTAAGGTATTATCAAACGCAAGTTGAGTTTTCGAACCGATAATTGTCTTTGTAAAGAACGATCTTTTTAGTATTTTAATATAGCGGACACAAAGTCGAATTTATAGTGTTTTAGGATTTACTTCGAAGACATTATCGTGGTCCTAATAAATTTATGTATTTTTTTTATCATTAGTCACGATTAGTTAGTGTGATGAATTTGAAATATGTGTACTATTGTGTTAATTTGTATAAATTTATTTATAATTTTCATAAGGTAACGCCTGTGTCCTTCCACTTTGTTTGGTGGCTTATATAACTTGAAAGCGCTCATGAAAGTAGAGGAAGCGAAAGAGGTGTGTCAAGATCGTAGCAAGTGGAAGGACGTAATCTCTGCCTACCCCCACGGGAGAAAGGAGTGATGATATGTATGTGTGTATGTATGTATGTATGCATGTATGTATAACTTGAGAACCACTGAACCAATTTATGTAAATCTTTTATAAAATCATAAAATATAATATAGATTGAATCTGGTCTGGCTTGGATTATATATTTTATTAATATAGAAAAAGTTATATTACATCGAATTGATTTTTTAAAAAGTTGACCAACAGTACTGTGCGTTACAAATAAGAATGTGTGCGTCAATGACCTTGATCTGTCAAAGCCTAATTATTAAGACTATTAATATGCGTTGTTTTAACGAACCATACACACCCATATAACTTTTTTGTTACCTATGACGTCAGAATATGGCGCTCGTCCACATTCTTATTTGAAACGAATTGTACAAACTTTTGTGTACTTAGTCTGTTTAAGCCGTTAAATATTAAAATGTTAATCACTTTATTGTCGATAGGCTTTCATTTATTGGCGGTCATTATCATTCTTAGGCTGTAATGTATCTTTTTGTATGTATTATTACATGATACACTAAATATATACTTATACTACATTTTTACCCCCTCCCCCCCCCCAATTGTCAGTAACAATAACCAAAGCTTATTAGCTCCCCTATGATAACGTAAGCATGGCATAATTTTAAATAAAAAATATCAAAAAATAATAAGTTAGAATTGATTACGTTTTTACGATCCAGACCCTTCGTTATTCGTGTCCGGTGTCCGTTGGTAGTATTTTGCCGTCCTCAAGCGCTTTATTAGGGCCTAAACTGAATAAAGAATTTTTTAATATGAATCAAAAATAAACAAAGCATTCGCGCTCTGGCCTTATTGATCCTTACGTTAAACTTGAACTGGCCCTAATGATATAAAAATGTACTCATGGAAATGTTATTAATGAACGCTCTACATTTCTTAATCTAAATTTTTTTTTCTTTGAAAATCGTTTCGATTGTCGTTTCAATTGTTATCAAGTTTCGCACACGATTTACGGACGACGGGACCTGACAAGACGAGACCCACCACTCGTCTCGACTCGATTGACCAGGAGTTAATCTACCGTGCTCCACAGTGGGACGGACCGGCATCGGATTCAATTGAAAATATCCGGATTTTTCCGGACACCCGCCAATAGGGCGGCTGATGTTTAAGTGATGTTTTTAGATCGGTTTACGATCGATTAGCCGGAAGGCAAGTTCACACTGAGTTTCGATATCATACATTCTACAATTTTGTTAAATAAAAATAGATAAATGTGTTTAAATTTACATCTATAATATGGTATAATATACCTCGAAGACGATAATATCTTTACATAATAGGAGAGTAGATGTTTGTAAAAAAATCAGCGATGATGGTGCAGTTGGTAATGCGGTCGGATTCCACGTCTATGGATGAGGGTTCGAACCCAGCTATTAAACTCTTAAATCAGCCTGAGCTTTGGTAAAGGTAAACATCGTTAAGAAACCATAGCATGGTGAAGGCCGTTTTCTAATAATTCCCGCCTGGGTAACTACAATTCTCATATATGAAAACCTATTGTTTAATACCAATCACTTGAGAATCAGTAACTCTAGGCTTAGTTTGTTAGCTTAGCATCCTGGATCACATCTTCACTTAACATCATATAAGGTTGTGGTCAAAGCATTGAAACTACATAGAGTTTAAGAAAATTAAATAGTTGAGAACTAAGGTTCTATTTGATAAAATAATTATAAATTGGCTAATATTAAGGAACCGTTCCACAGTTATTCTATTTTTCAAAAGGAAATGGTTAACATTACTTTTTACTCTATTTACTACTGATACGCATAGATGCTGCTTTACTGTATTTGTCGTTTTTTTTTATACCACTAAAGTGGCAAACAAGCATACGACCCGCCTGATGATAAAGGGTCACCTTAGCCTATGGACGCCTTTAACACCAGAGCGTAACGTGAGCGTTGCCAACTCTTTAAAAAAAACTTTCTCACGCCCTTGATTCTGTATATGCATGATGACGGAGATGGATCTCGTCATACAAGATAATAAACAAACAAAAAGAATGAAAGGCGATATTATTATTCTCTGCTTTCATCTTTCATGTAACTTTGCCTTTAGTTATGTAACCCTCAATAAAAAACTATTAGAATGTTTGTCACGGCCTAAGTCGAGGGCACATTTCACAGAGTCGAGGGGTAACGATCTATTGAGTGGATTTTAAACAGTTTGTGGACTGAATTTATAGACGTGTAGCAGCTTAAACTCCTCTCGATTTCCTTCTACAAAATTTATTTACTTATTATAACTTTAGTGTTTTTAATTTTAACTACAAATTCGCAGTCACATGACAGAAAAGCAATTTTGATTTCGTAAAAAGGGCAAAAGCATTTACCCTGTTCAATTTCACAGAGAGCCCTTACAAAAGATCACTCACGTTAACTATGAATGGACGAAAAATGGCTGACCGTACGTACATACGTAGATACATCTATCCGTATAAAAATTAGAAATAAAAACATTCGTGAAACGGAAACACGAATTGAATTTAAGTACATTTTAAATTTCGAACCCCCTGCTTTGACTGGTCGAAATAATAGAATACCCACCCGTGTGTTCGAAATACGAAATGTTTTTTTGATCTCTTTCGCGTGCTCCATCCCCTTAACGGCCGAGGCATTTGCGCGCCACGCGACTAAATGGATTATTTTCTTCGTGTGTTCTTTTTTTAAAACAATTCCGCTCTTTTTAGCGTTGCTACCGGGACGTTCCTTTATACTTTTGCGACCAAATTAAAATGACATTTGACTGCAAGTAGGTTTTATGTTGAAAGAGGTCTTTTCTATTTAGGCAGGTTACAACAAAATACGAAACAAAACGTTGACAAGGACGGGGTGTGATTGGATTAAGGAGGGTTGACTTTATAGTCGCGGTGCAATTTGGAAATTGACTTCGGGAATCTGTTTATCTGTTTTTTGCGGTATCGTGAGTTTTATTTGCAACATCGGATGTCAATTTTCTTAACTCTACCTAATTTGTACGAATTATTATGGTTGTAATTCTGTGGATTAGATGTACACATGCAGTATATTCGTTGTTATATTTCTTTTTTATCTGAGTAAGTTTGACAGATTCGATTTTGTATTACTTACTTTTTTATTTATGTGCTCAATTCTTTTCTGTTTTGTTTAGTTTGTTTTAATTCTTTTTTTTTTTATTCATCCATTCAACCGAAGGATGTGCACTGCTGGACATAGGTTTCCCTCAAAGATCTCCACAACGACCAGTCTTAAGCCACTCGCATCCAGAGGATTTCCGCGATCTCCACCATGTCGTCGGTGCACCTTGTGGGGGGCCTAGGCACGCTGCGTTTATGTTTATGTTACATATGAATATGGTAGGTATGATAAAGGATGACTGATTGTAGTTAAAACGTGAGTAAATATATTTTTTAATTGTTTTA